>JAQLOL010000021.1:14563841-14578072 GCA_029783665.1 Naso thynnoides | reverse complement strand
ACGCACGCACGCACGCACGCACGCACGCACGCACGCACGCACGCACGCACGCACGCACGCACGCACGCACAAATACTTACTTGCTATTTTCCTCTTCATCCATGGACAAACGAATATCCAAACTAAAGCTGCACAGATCAGCGACTCTGCTAACGTGATGAGAAATATGGCCCACACCGGTAGCATCTCTAACCCGAGCACTGCAATTAAAAAACACACACACACACACACACACACAAGTGTAAGAAAAATTAAACCTTGCAAATAGTTTCAATAATTATGCTCTCATCACACCATCAAAAGGAATGTTGCGCGAGAAAACCACATTGGGACCATCGTCTGTTATGACTGAGACGATAATTTCATCATATGCTGGTGTCACGCTAGATAAACAGACACAATATCTCCATTAAGAGTAACTGCTGGCCGGCACTTACATGGGGCTCCAGTGTATAGGATGGAGAATGTGTTGATTCCTATGGTGGAGGCATAGAAGAGGGGCAACGCTCGCAGGCCGTTGGGCACAGAGTCGTCCTGTGTAGAAAAAATTGGTTATTGGTAATTAACAAAATTATGGTACATTAGAGTTTACATGTATGAATAGTTTTTTCAGATGAATTTACTTATTTTAGAGATGATTTTTTTCCCCTCATATATGACAGTAAACTGAATTTTTAAGACATTTACAAGTTCAGACCTAGTTGGCTTTATTTGCCTTTTATGCTTATGCTTTTACCTTATTTAAATGAAATTACATCACAAATAAAATGTACTATTATTATTATTATTATTATTATTATTATTATTATTAATTATTAATTATTATTATTATTATTATTATTATTATTATTATTATTATTATTGTTGTTGTTGTTGTTATTATTACTTTTTCTTAAGTAAATGCATTGATATTATGATAATTATGTTGATGTCTTGTATCATCCAGTCCTTCTTATGCAGCTCTTCCTTGTCACTGTGAAGATGACAAAACAAACTTTTTTCCACTATGCATCAGTCTGCATATATAAAATTGAACAACAGGTGGAGATGTACTTTGCTTAGATTTGCTTTTTGTGTCAGACCACATGATCAAAATTATGTGAGTGTCAAGTGTAAACATGACTTTTTGCAGGGCTGACTCTCTGTGGTTTTGTAACACTACATTTTTATTACATACGCTGACACTGAATGAAACCAAAAGTTCCTTTAAAGGTTAGATATTCAGTTCAAGTCAAAGGTGCTGAAATGGGGAAAACATACTATCAGGTTAATTCAATATCCAACATTTCACTCTTGCATAATGTGCAGTTTATTAGGAGCTTAACATGTAGTTATGACCTGATCTGCAAAGGTGAAAGTCTCACATGTTCAAACTAAGCCATCATCCTGACTGTGCATCCTGAAAAAGCAATAAATCTATATACAGTGTAGATACAACAGACTGAATATTGACGCTGATGTAGCTGATGCAAATAGCCTGCAGACGCAGAAATGATCTCACCCTAAATTTGACCTAGCTACACAGCGACTCCAGTCCAAATGACAAATCGTCCTATGACTCATTCATACATAATCCTGCTGTCGTGACCCTAGGATGTTCTACAACACTTGTCTCTTCCTGGTCTGCCAGAGACTGCCTGTTACATAACATCAGATCTGCGGGTGTTGCCAAATCAAATGGATTTATCTGTGCTGAAGTTCTTTGGACAGGTTTGTGTGGACACGTGTTCGTCTGTGTCTGAATTGTGTTATTTTAAACTCCTGTAACAACAGCTCGATCTATGTGCTGACAGCGTACATGTGATGTGAAGCTAAAGCTCATAAAATCATTAAGATTGTAAGAAAACACATCACTGTGACAATCCCTTGCATGCGAGGTCACAAAACATTTTTTTAAAATGGCCAGTATCCTGGCATGGAGCATTTAAAAAGCAATTCTGAGGTTTAGTTATGATCTGAATGTTTATGAGGTTAAAATGTAACTGAACCAAAAATATAAATAAGAACATGTAAATTCAATGTGGAGGAATTGTACTTATTTGTGTTTAGTAACCTGACCGCACCTTGCTGAGGATGAAGTGCCTGATAAGCATGAAGAGGAGTCCAGACATAAGGCCAGAGAGCAGAGGGGAGATGAACCATGATGCCACTGGAGAGGGAGGAGAGCATGTGGTCAGAAAACAACAGCAACACACCTGCTAACAGGCTAAAATCACACACTGATACAGTATCAGCAGCCATGACTCAGTCTAGCAATTATTTTTGTTTTGTTTTGTTTTTTTCAACATGGCTCATTTTCTCTTCCTCATAAGTTCCTTCATTTACTACCAAGAACAGTGCTGGAACAAATACTCAGATCTCGAAGGTAAAAGTAGTAATACCAAAGCACAGAAATATCTAGAGGTGTGGACTTGAGTCACATGACTAGTCCTCGAGTCAGACTCGAGTCACATATTTCATGACTTTAGACTCAACTTGACAACATCTTGAAAGGCTTACAACTCGACTTGGACTTTAACACAAATGACTCATGACTTCACTTGGACTTGAATCATTTGACTTGAAAACACTTGAGATCTTTAAGTATGTTTAAGTAAAACATATATCAACATACAAAATCACTTAAAAGGAAGAATAGTTCATTCTGTTGTGGCACTGGTTAGTGCTATATGCTGCAAGTGCAATGTCAGCGCTCTTTTTTTTGTGTGATTAGGTTCAGTCTCACTTAAGGTTAAGGAGTAAACTGAATAGGTTAGAAGAGTGCTAATTACATTTTTAGAATTAAAAACCGAAAGCTTACAACTCTGGACTTAAGATCAAAGACTTTAGACTTGTGACTTGCAAAACAGTGACTTCGTCACACCTCTGAAAATTCCCCTTACACAGTCTTTATTTTAGAGACAAAGCCACCAAATGTAAAAACAACCTTTTTTTTCTTTCAAAGTTTAAACACCAGTCAACAAGGAACCAGGTAAATCTTTATTTATGTCGTTCATAGCAAGTAGACATCGTTGAAATGCATTATGTTTTATGTTTTTTTATTTTTTCAGCACCAAGTTATTCTTAACAAAAAGGTAATGAGCAATATTTTATAAATAAATATTTATTGTCCATTTATGCAATGCAATGTGTTGTTTATTTTATGTCTTTGTGGCACCACTGCACTGTTTGTTGTTATGTTTTGTTTTTTAGTTTATGGCACTACTGCCTAAGCCTTATTTCCACTTGGGAACGAAGTATTATCTTATCTTATCTTATCTGCAAGTCATACATAACAAAAGTTTATTTAATTACTTTATATACTGCTATATACTGTTGCATAACTTGGGAATTTCCCTTATAAATCAAAGTATTATCTCAACAAATGACAATAAATCTAGATTTATTTGTTGATTTTTTTTTTGCTGTGCTATTACTGAATCTGCAAATTCAGTAATTGCGGGCACTGACAAATGAAGTGGATTAAAAAGTGCAAAATCTGTCACAAAAATGTGGATGAGTAGAGGGATGAAGTAGCAGAAAAAGGAAATACTTAAGTACAAAGCTGTTGTCAGGTTCAGTACTCGAATGTACTCAGTTACTTTCAGCTCCATCCCAAAATGACTTCCAGTCCTTTAAAAAACTGGAATTCGTAAGCAGCCGGAGTTCCTTTCTCCATTTGAGATAAAGTGAAAGTTTATTTCACTTCAAGTTTGTCATGTGGGTCTACTGAGACTCTTAATGGTGGAGAAACTGGTAATTCAGCCTCCTCTAAAATAAACTGTTCATTGTGTAAAATGGTCCAGGGAGTCTTTCTCACTGACAGCATAATCTGATGATTTCAGTTTGTTTCGCAGAGGTGAGAACTCTTTACAAAGTCAAACTCCACTGTAGCTGTACAAGAAATATCTCAGTGTGGCTGTATTTATTTTATACTTAGTTTTCACTCAGAAAACAGCACGTGTGAGAATGAGCTCTTGTATGAGAAAACTGCCTGCATACATTCATAGGCACACGAAGCACACAGTGCTCATTTAACTCAGAGCCATTACCGATCTTGACGAGCTGAATCCACTGCACTCCCTTGGTGCCGATGGCCACCATGGAGAAGCCGATGGTGGCGCCAACAATGCAGTGTGTCCCAGAGACGGGCAGTTTGAGGAAGGAGGCAATTAGCTGCCAGACTGCTGATCCTGTAAACAAAAAGCACAAATGTCAAACACCTCTCATATTTTATCAGCCGCTGTTCCCGTCAAAAATATAGCTCTGGAACAAAGTAAAGTAAAATATGTAAACTACAGAAAAAGTAACATTGATTCTGTGATTGTGTCTTTTTTTTTTACAAGTAGTGACATTGTGCTACTTTTGGATGTTTATTCACTGAATTGAAGCCGTGTTTTCCCTTTTCCTTTTCTTTTCTAAATCAAACTAGATTGTTGTCACCTGATTTCTATAAAGAGGAAAACACTAAAATTCAAAATGATCACTGAACCTGTATTTCAAGCTCCAGCACAGACACAATATTCTCTATCACTATAGACACGTTGTCAACAATAAAATTAAAAAACCTCCGCAGACATAAAGCAAACATCATCACAAAGAGACTTTGGATTTAAAGTTGCTCGATGTGATGCAGTAATTTTGTCATCAGGATTAAACATCTGAAATAAAGCCTGGCTTTGAAATATAAAGAAAAATCTGCTCAGACAAATCTCTAGACAGGCAGTGAAAAGACACAAACGCTTCATTTATCAGACAAAAGTGCCAAAGGGTCACTTAGCACAAACTTCTTTCACAAGTTAATTTATTTTTCAGGCAACACTATTGGTCCATTATCAAAATAAAAAATGCCTCAGCTTCTCATTGTCAGGCTTTGCAGTTATTTAAGTTCCAACTTAGACACAGAGTGATTTCTGTACTGTGCCATTCCTGTGAACTCCTGCTGGACACAATGAAAATACATTCCTGCTTCTGACGAACTGAATCAAGACCTTAAAAACTCTTAACTCTGCAGAAACAATATGTCAATGAAAAAACATTTCCTGCTTGATATTTAGGAAAACTGCTCAGTGTTTCCCCGACACTCACTTTGGCTTTCTCCCCCACCTGAACTCTCAGCACATGGGAATCCCCGGTGCATAATATCGCCACATTCATCACCGTTTTCCTGTAGTCTTTCATTAAAATGGCATTGTCCCAATGGGACCCATTGTGTTCTGTTCTGCACCGCTCATTTACTGAGGTAATTTCAAGTTGATGCGTACAGCTACAGTTGATATGCAACAACTTCTGTGTATGCTTCTCTGTAAATCTGTTTTCATGTGAGGATAGTTGCAGTTTTTGGTGAGGAAACTCGAGATGTTCACAATGTTGTGAGATTAGATAACATTACAAAAACATCACATTTGAGTTCCGTCTGCAAATACATTTAACATCAGTTTGTCAGAGAGTTGCTTTAAAACTTGACATGGACCAAAAAAAAAAATTAAGACATCTCAAATAAATTTGAGTGGTTCATGAAACAAGTAACCATTGTACAAAAACAACTCTGCTAGAGTTACGTAATTTAACAGTTAGCTTAAAGAAAGAGCGAGACAAACTGGTTAGATAACCCTTTTATTTTGAGAAAACAAACTTTAAACCTGTAATGACAAGAGCGATGGTGCTCTACTTGTGCATGTTTGTGTGTTCTACGGACAGAACCCAGTGCTATGGCTGCAGCATAAACACTGCAGCTCACAGTTGTTTGTAAGGTCCATATCTGGATTCTGCACACAGTCTCAATCTCAATACTCTTAATGTGTGAGTGCCTGACATGCTCTGTGTCCGCCCTCAGGTCAGCATATAAATAACATGTTGCTGGTGTTTGCATGAACAAATATGTTGCCAAATTATTATTAAAGGTGAATAGCAGAAGGAACAGCAGAGTTGACTCCACAATTATAGTAATACATTAATTATTTATAGGAATACATGTCAGATGTGAAACAAACAAGAGACAAGAGAAAGTTATGTGAGAAAATGTTAAATTAGTTTAACTGTTTAATGGTCACCGGTCCCAGCTTGTAAAATGTGAGACTGTTCGGCTGTCCTCTGTTTTACGTCACTCAAACATCTATAGCTTTGGGTTTAAACTTTTTTTTCACACAGGCAATTTAAAGAGGTCACCTGAGGCTGTAGAAACTGTAATTTTCACTATTTTTCACCACCTGTTCACCTGTGTCATCGTCCATGTGACTAATTTCTCAAACAGCAACAGCAGCGCAACTTTACCTGAAGGGATAATTCACTTCACAAACACATCTGCGGTCATAACGAGTTTTTCCTGATGTTTGCCATGTATATTTAATGATCAATGAATAAAATTGTTACTATTTACTCAGTCCAACTTACCAACCATGGCGCTGACCTCTCCTGCCATGAGCACAGGCACCGTTTCGTTGTACAGGCTGACGTCTATAATGCCTTTTCGGATCGTCTCGCCCACTTTGGCCCCAAGCAGCATCGAGCCCAGCGTCTCAAAGATGGATGCCAGGATACAGGCCTGCCTCAAGGTGACAACACCAGACCCCACCGCTGTGCCAAAGGAATTGGCGACATCATTGGCACCCACTGAGAAGGCCAGTATGAAGGCAATGATGAAGCCGATAATCACCATCCACAGGTACGGTTCCAGATCCATCTTGATATGTTTTTTCACCAGACAAAAATCCAAGCGAAGAAAAACTACCTTAAATATTCTAAAAAAAAAAAAAAAAAAAAAAAATTAGGAGAAGTGCTCTGTGCGTTTGTAGCGGAGGACTTGGTTAAGTCTGCTCCTTTTCTTCGTCCCCTGGTTGCAAAGAGTTCGAGGGGAGAAGCACAGCCGCTAACTAAGCGTTTGGAGCTCAGTCCTAAGATTGGAGACTAGTGATGGTGGGTGCAGGGAGCATTCCATAGCTTAGTGTGAGACAGTCTGTCTGCACGGTCCTTCACCTGCAAGTGAAACGAGAGAGCGGAGACACAGGAACAAATTAGTGACATGAGACATGATTGCTCTTTTTCTACAGTGACTCCCATCTGGAAACACCTCCCTGTGACCTCCCCAAAAAACCTAAAAACAAGAGAGGGGAGGGACCAAGAGAGAGGGAGTGGAGGAGGTGATGCAGAGGAGAACTGGATGAAATGTGTCAGGGGACTATTTACTGCACTCCAGTGTGGGGAAAACTCAGGGCATCTCAAATAGTCACACGGACCAAAGTCTGCACTTGAAGGGGTCAATCAGACTGTTCCAGAGGGTTGGCTGACAGCACTGAGACTATAAAAAGACCGCAGTATCCAGAATGAGATGTGAGAAATGCTCCCAGCATTAGAGTGGACAATTAACACCTTTTCCCCACACAAAGCTGCAGCTGACATCTCTGCCAAGCCGGCCGGACAACCTTTGACACATAATCTAATGCAAGATTTCATATTTGACCACTGGACGCGACCGTCATTTTCACGTCTGACGCAGTGACGCCCAAACTGATAAAAGCCAAAATAACCACAGATAACAAATGCTTTACATCAGGATGTTAAATCACTTCCTGAAATGTCTGGAAGCAGTTTGATCATGTGGATCTTATTTACATAGAAATGTTAACCAAGAGTCAGCCTGCTGGATGTTTTCATGGCAAGTTACGTTAACCCATCTAATCTTTGCTCAGTGTGAATGCTACTGAGCTCACTGAGTGACTTTGCTGATGTAAAAATTAACAAAATAAATAAATGAATGAATTCACGGTGCATAGATTCCTGTTGAGACTGCAATGCAGTAAGAACATCATCAGCAGAGACGTTTCCTGCTGCTAGAGGTGGAAACAGTTTACAAAGCTGCACTTTTAGGAGTCAGTCAGGTCAGTACACAGATAATGTAGGACAAGTCTGGATTCTCTTGCATCGTTTTTAAATAATTCATACCATTAGTGAAAATGACAATGGATGTGACATCTTTTTTTTTTAAAATGTCAAGTGTTACACATGTTTAAGTTCATATAAAAATTCAAATGGACGTTTTGGTGCTAAACTTGACTAAACTTTTGTCAACCATGTAACACACACAGCAGGCCTAGTCACTTCTACAGTGTAAAGATTTGCAGCTGCCTTCTTGTTGATATAATTGAAATCTGAATATTTTTTTATTTGAATGCTGGACAAAACAAGACATCTGAAGTCATCGTCTTAGGCTAAAAGGAAGTGTGACAGACATATTTTACCATTTCCTGACTTTCATTTATCAGTTCATCAAGATTAAGCTGTGGTTCTCTGCTGATCCCGTGACCCTGCTGGACTAAGCGTGCAGAGTTCTGCACTTGTTATTAGTTGATCAAATTAGATTCACTAGAACAACAGGCTTTCCATCACGTCCCCGTAAAGTTCCACAGGGCTTGCTTACATCCCAACGATGACAACAAGCTTAAGAGGCAGACGAGGGGGCCACCAACACTGAAGCCTCTGGTGGTCCAGGAGAAAAACCACTACACCACAAATGACTTGTTCTGGGCTCCTTCTCCTTGTTTTTTCTCTAGTCTATCCCACATAATCAGAGTCATTTCATAGGGGTTAATGGCAGTACATTTCCTTCTATGGGTAAGCCAATTGTTAATGGGGGAGCATTAAATGTAAACAGCTTGAGGGCCAGACCAGTACATTCTCTCGGCATGAACTGACTGTGTGCTCCTCATCGCGTGGGGGCAGGCAGCTCCTTTCTAAATAGCCTGCGGCCAGTTATGGCTCCCTCCTCCCGACCAAAAGCTCCATCTGGAACAGTTGAGGTCACATACTGCTATCCTTTATCCTTTGTTGAACCACAACAGACACATAAAAAAGATGATGATTTGTCTTATGATCAGGTCTATGCAAGACCTCCCTGAATCGGTATCTTGTACCCTAAGTGACACTGAACATTATTACATTTTAATGATATATTTACATAGAAAGATTTAGGATGAATTTGAAACATTTCACTTTCCTCAGATCCCTAGCCAGTTCTTTTTTAGATGGAGGCAAAGAGTGCTCTGAGGCTGCCAAATCTCAAACAGACTGAGTAGAAATTATGTGATACTTTGCTGATTCCTGCGAGGGAAATTCTCTTTTGACTCGCTTCCCTCCAGAGAGATCAGAGCGAAAGATCAGAGCGAGGGTTTAGAGTGAAGGATCAGCGCTCCTGGACTTAAAGATTCAGAGTCTTCAGACAAAAACTGGAGACTGCTGGGTTGAGAGTAAACTGATAAGCTGGAGTCATAAACTCATGTTCATCAATAAAAGTTAATCATTCATGATCAAACACAACAAAATAATTAGAGGTGGAGATGTTATCTCGATCGGAGTCACAAAAATTCAAATGACTCATGTCTCATTATAGTGATCCTTACAAGCAGAAACACTAACTTCATTAATTATTTAAATTAGATTTTTAAGCACAAACATTTTAAACCAAATTTAACGTTCTTCTTGTCTGAAAACATTTTGAACACCTTTGAAAAGCGCTGTACAAATCATGTTTTATTGTCAGTGTATTGACTTTGAAAGGACAAGCAACACACTGTGTCCACCTCAAGGCGACTACGTAGTGAAACATGGTGACCCACCAAGTGGAACCAGAGACTCCACGGAGGAAACTGTCTGTGCAATGATCAAAATCGTCACTGCAGAAAGCAGAGAGCATATCCTTCAAGTGTGTGTAAACGTGTGAGGAAAGATGAGCATGAGTGACTTGAGTATGGGCATGCACACAAGTCACAGGCCTGTTTAATCAGGTCTCCAATTTTCAAAACGGGGGGAACTCCACATGACAGCTGCGGCTGAGGCTTGCTTCATCTGAATACCTTGTTGTGCTGTAATACATGAACACGGGTGTGCATACCGACACTCCCAGTTGTGCTTGCAAAAACTTTATTCTCCAGAGTTTTAACATGTGTGGAGTCTTCTTATTGTGTGCTGTGCTGCGGGGGATATTCAGGCAGTTTCTATTGGAATATAAAAAAGTCAACAAGTCTGAGGAGAATATTAAAAAAACAAAGTGCTCCAGCTCCGTTAGGGTTACACAATACAGTCGAAAGATGCTGTGAAACCCAAAATGACTGCCTAAGGGCCCACAGACCAATCATGCAGCCATATGTAGTCCAACTTTTACCATAATAATCAGTTAAATTTTAAGTTTAATAGCTTTCTCATTCTGGAGGAAATTAACAGTGCCCTCAAGAACCTCTGAATTTAATTTTAAGATGAACTTAAATTGTGATTAACTTAAAATGCCTGCAGGTTAATCCTCTCTCTGCATTGGACTCATCCTAACTGTTCAAAAGCAGTGGACTTCTCCTGTGCAGCTCATGTGGATTAACTACAGGGTCTTCAACGGCAAAGAAGGACTCCTAATACTTGGAGAACAATCTATCAATATTTTGGGCAATATCTTGCTTGTTTTCTTGCTAGGAGTCAGATAAGCAGATCCTAGGTCTGCACGGTAAATGTGAAACTTCAGCCTGTAGCCAGTTAGCTTAGCTTAGTTTAAAAACTGGGAAGAAAGAGAATAACCTAGCATGGCTCTGTCCAAAAGTAAGATAAGCTTAGTGGCTGTTGGATGTACCTTCATATTTGTATCTTCATCTATTTCTAGGCAACGAAACAAATATTTCCCAAGATGTCAAACAATTCCTTTATTATGCACACACATCTTTCATGATGGTGGGAAACCTGATGTTGTTGCGTTTCAACTCAAGCTTATGATTTCTTGTGTGAATACGTTATCTAATGCTGGGATCAGACTACAAGACATTTTTGTCTGTTAAAATGTTCACTGTGTCAGATTTGGAAATTAAACAGTCAAAAATTCTTGTTGCATTGTGGCCCAGAGACATGACAAACTACACATCGTTTCCCTGATTAGTCTTCGTTTGCAGTTAACGATGTGCGCAATGTCAATGAAAAGGAAGCGCTCGCTACTGACGACTACTACTATTGACAAGCTGTCGAGGCAGGTTAAGAAAAAATCAAACATGCTAGTCTTTCTGTCAGGAGGAGTCCATTATGACACACTGTGCAAGATAAAACGATTGGTTGTCATGCCTAATGTTTGTTGATAATTCCTAAGCCCACCCGACACCCTCTGTCTTCCCAGTCGGGCTATTATCTGACTGATTTTATGTAGTCTGATCCCAGCACAAGACTGATTTATTAACAGATCTTATTAGAACTTAAAAATATCTTTTGAACAATTGCTTAATATTTTTAAAATTTAACATAAACTGCACAGACTGTCTTGACCTCTTCTCTCTCTTGTGGATACACAACCACACCTCAGTTGTGTATAATGAGTGAGCATAATGAGTATATGTGAGCAGCAGCAGCAGCGGCAGCGGCAGCATCTCCTCTAAATGTGAAGACAAAGCGACGACTTAAGTCTTTTCTTGAGCATCCCCATCATGTGCTCACAACCAACTTACAGACATCACCCAGCCAAATATAGACAAGAGCAGGCTGCACTCAGACAGTCAGACCCGAGCTGTGTAACCACTGTAAGGAATCACTGCAGCTGTGGTCAAAAGTATGCCACACTTCCAAAACAAAAACCTGCTGCCGCTCTAAATGTGCACTGCACAGACTGAACATGAAAACGGCTGGAGAACACTTCACATCCTCACAGATGAGGTTTATGACCTTACGCCCTTGAGGAGTGAGTCAACAAACCTGACGCCACTTGCAACATACATCGATTTGTACACACGGTGACCACGTACAGAACACAGTATGAGCCAGAGGGTATGTATCAGATTCATGTGTGTAACACAAGACAAACAAAGCTCATGTGAGTTGGCTTTCTTGCAGACAGACTGGCTTTATAATCTTCAGTATGTTAGAGGATGTCAAGTTGTGTTGCTCCTGAGTGTTTACACTGCTCAAATTAAAGATTCATGGGACCTTGAAAGTTTTAAGAATCCTTTGAAAGCAAAAAATTATGAGAGCTTCAGGAATTAACAGCATAACACAAAAGGAGTTGCATAAAATCTTATGCAACCTGTGTGAAGGTTATCTTTTCCTCTATTCTTCTTCATTTCTTCATTTTACAGATAGCCAGCTTTACATTAAAAAAATGCTTCACAACAGTTAGGCCATCCAATATGTTATTCACCGTTCACCAGTTTACCTTTGAGGAGCAAAAATATAACCTGGAAACTGCTGCTCAGTGAAGGTTGCATGTAAGAAACCAGCAGAGTCTGCAGTGCCATAATGCAGGCTGATTCAGTGGAAGTAATCGTAGTTATGTTGTGCTACCTGTTTAAGAATGCACTACATGATTATGTCGCTGTCCTGCAGATCACTGGTGATAAGGAAGGATAGACAGGAAATCAAACAGTTCAATGCTGAATTTCATTTTTAAAACTGTCAATAATAGTTACTTGTTACCAAAATAAAGAAATAATTTGTCAGTTCAAACAACTCAGGAGTAACGTTGGAGATGATTAGCAGTTGGCTATTAAACATTAAGAGTAATGCATAAAATAATGTATTGCTACCATTTAGACATGCTGCTTTCACAAACAAATACAATAAACTTTATGCTTTATTATCGTTTCTAGGAAAACAGACATTTGTGGAATGAAAATACTGAATTGGAGTCAGTTTGAGGCTGTTTGTTGGAAAGCTCTGGGCATATTCATTCTTTTTACTTTCTGACGGTCAGCAGGTTAATTAAATTTAATCCATCTAGAGGCCTCTGGATCACAACAAGGCCATTGTAAATTTAAAGTGTGCCCAAACTAAGATGAAGCTCAGCTATGATGGTTTTAGACCTTCAATAAATCAATCCCAAGTGTGTAACATACAGCTTCTCTTTTCAGCTCCGTGTGTCACGACCGCTGTCCAAGGTGCTGGAGTAGAGACCACCAGGGCTGCGGGAGCTGTCTGATGTCAGGGCTGTTGATTACTTTAGTCGTGTTTCCACTGCCCTGCACAGCTCAGCTCGACTTGACGCAACACGCTTTTGGTCCCAAGACCTTTTTCACGATTTTGATTTCCTGTAGCAGGTACCTCCTCACTGACGGTGCGATTCTTGCCAGGCCTCTGCTTTTAAGATCGTTCATCAGCAACCCAACACATTCATCAGTTGATGGAGTGAGGAATGACTTTTTTTTTTTAAATGTGGTTTGTTTGCAGGATGCCTGTGTCACACAAGTCATGATTTTCATTGATTCAGGATCAGCTCAGCTTGCTAAGAACCTCGAGTGAGGTGATACCCCAAAAAGGTCCATGGACCCTTTTCCTCACACACCGAGTGAGTTGTACCATGTGGTGGAAACACATTTCATGAGCAGATTTATCCATGGTGTTAAGTGGATGCTGTGGATTCTACTTAGTAAGTAGTTTCAGGCATTTATAAAAGGATTTTAATAGACTTTTTTTGTTATTTTTTTCTGAAGTGCCAGAATATGTCCTGGGACTCCAGAAGATGGTAGGTCAGTTCTTGAATTGAGATTTAATATTAAGATGCTTATACTGTGGTTGCCATTTGGCTATTCCATATACCATTATTACCACTGTTTCTAACTGCGATCAGTTTTTTGAGATTTCCTAATCTCTGTTGTTATAAAATACAAATTTTACATACTAGAGGTGGCTTTTGGTCTGGAGACAGAGCAGCTGGTACGCTGTCCTCTGGCGACTCAAGGCAATGACCCCTCATCGTTTCAATGGGCAGGCAAGCACTTTGTGTTTCAGTGATGTGTGTGTTTGCACTGTGTACTCTCAGTGCAGACTGTTTACCATTCACCATCTCATACAAAAATAAACTGTCCCATCTAAAAAAGCTAGCCTACATAAAAAAAATACTTGAAAGCAACACACACTGTGAGGCAACATGCTCTTGAGGATTATTTCTGGCAGACACACTTTCTTCCTGTGGGTGTCAGGTGGTAAACAGCACAAATAATGAGGACACTGACACACAAAAAAACAAACCACAGGGAAAACAAGACTAAATCAGGATTTTATGTTGTCTGTCAGTGCTGGAATATTTTTTCTAGATGTCTGGAGGACAAATTCAAGGTTTAAAAAAAGGGGACACTGTGTGCAGAATACTAACATTTCTTTAGACCATTAGGTGAAATTAACCTAAGCAGAGCATTTCACCTGTTACAACTTTGACCTCCGGAAGAAAAATGCTGTGGGCCATGACTGTAAAAAAAAAAAAAAAAAAAAAAAAAAACAGTGTGCAAAAAACTTACTGCAATCAC
>JAQLOL010000021.1:14532812-14546335 GCA_029783665.1 Naso thynnoides | reverse complement strand
CCTCCGTTTTTTTTTGTCCCCCCCCCCCCCCCCCGCAAGAGGATTACACAGAAAAGGGGCAGGTCAAGGTACAGAGAACATACAAATTAAATCTGTACCTTATGTTTCTGTGAACCCACCTTAATTCCACAAGATAGAAAAATCTAATTAAGGGTCACTGTGGGCAAACAGTTCAAATCTCTTTTCTTATGTCTGATAAGGCAGCATCACTGCAGCAACACTCTATGGGGCCTAACGTGGAAATTTAACAGAAATGCTTCTTGGAAAGTGGTTTCTTTTAGCAAATTATGCATCCTCGAATCAAAGATTTAACTGTGTGGGTGCAAGAAAAGTTAACCAATTGTTTAACAAGAGTTTTGCAAGTAGTATACCTAGGCTATAAAAATGGGTGTGAGGAACTGAAAAAAAATTCCTGTGCGATTTTATGACAACTTAAGCATACTTTACAGACAGGTAGATATGTTTTAAAACAATGAAGGGATGGGAGAGGGAGAGGCTGGCGACATGGATCTGGTCATAAACGGTGATCAACAGGAGCCTCAGACTGAGCACTCATACGCTTACATAAAGCATAAGGGTGTGGAGAAAAAAAGGGAAGTCATTAATCCTCATACGTTATCATAATAACCTTTCATATCTGCCCTTTCACCTTTACGGCTAGAAAAGATACAGCAATCAGTACAATTACAGTTTATGATCCCCTGCTGTGTAAGAGCGCTTAATATTACGTTTCCCCTAGCGAAGCTTTTGTGAAAAAACAACTAAATAAAAAACATGTCAGATACTGAAAGACTCCACCGTTCTTCTCTCTCACTCTTTCTTATCGTAATATGCAGATTAATCATTTACTCACTCGGCACGTCAGCCCAGCACTGCAGGGATTTGCATTCCCATTAAAACAGGGCTGCCCGCATCAAGGTTTGTCTTTCAATGATGATGCGCTGGACTTGAGTCAATCGTTATTTTTGATGCGAGTGTTTTTCCATGATCACACAGCATGAAAGGTACATGGAGTTGTTCACCTGTGAAGGTGAGCTGTTTGAGTGCAAGAGCCCGTTCTCTGCAGCTCTTCATCTAACCGTGGCTGTTTGTGCTTGTGCTCTTCCTCCTGAAGTATTGTTAGACTTGGTCTTATTGCTGAAAAGCTGCTAACAAAGCTCAAGTAATGAAGTGCAAAATTCCTATTAAATCTTTCAAGTAAGAGTCTCCTGGTATTGGGTTATTCAGTAGCTTTTATTATGAGGCAGCAAAATCAGGATATGTTGGGTTTTTGTCATTAGCAGCTACTCACCATGGCTCTCAGACAGGCGTAGGCAAACCTGATGAAACAGTGCGATAAAGCAGATATCCGAAAGCTGGAGAGAAACTAAACTTCAGATGACCGAGATTCAGTTAAGCTACAAAAGTAATGAGACCTGAACTCACACAGACTGTTGAAAAAGCCTTTCTTGTTGTTTGAAGGGGAGAACGGGGGTCATCACAAGTTGGCCAGCATGCTTTGGCACGACTCCAGAGATGATCAGTCTCAATCGCAGTCTGGCACGCTAAGCGTGTTTAAAGTGCTAATGGAAATGCAAATCAGCACGGCAAGGAAATTATTTAGATAAATAGGACAGAATATACTCAGTGTCTGGTATGTGTAGCATGCAATATTATAGCTGACCTCATAAAACTGTAAGCTTGACAAACATGTCTGTCTGTATCTAGCTACTTGCCAAAGACCTGGGATTATCCACAATGCACAAGCGTAAAAAGAAAAAAAAAGAAAAAGAAAAAGAAAAGGTCTGTTAAATCTTCTGCTTGACCAGCCCCAGCCTTTATTAGCAGGACACTGTCATGCCCATGAAAATGACAGAAGAGATGAGTATAATTAGCTGGTGGTCAACCTGATTTCCAGAAACAAGAACCTAGAGGTCACTGTTCCTGGACATTGACATTGATAGAGAGCAGCAAATTACAAGATGGTATCAGATTCGAAATGCTGCTCTGAAAACAGATGGAAGAGGAGATATCTCTTTCACTTTGGTATCATCTAAATACTGTCTATTTTTAGCTTTATATAGTCAAACACCGCTTGCCTTGCTTGTTCTGACAACTCGCCACGGATGTGTTATACAAAAAATATTTAGAAAGGTTCAATTCCACACGTTCTAGTTAACGTGACTGGAACAAGTGAGACAACATACTCTCCAAAACAATAGCCACACAATGAATACTGCGTAAAGCTAATTACCTTTTACCTTGTTGTTTTCAGTGTGTTTTAACTTAACTGTACTTTGACAATATACACTTAACTATGATTTAGTTATTTTAACAATTAGGACTTTTCGTAAAAAAAGAGCTACCAAATACAATAAACTGTTACACAACAGTAAGTCCCATTTATACATTGCTCAACAGCAACAAAAATAAAATGCTCTTCGTGCGACAGTAATAATACACAAGTGTTTTAGTCAGAGTGGGTATTTCTCTACACTGAGAATTGATTTTTGCTTTAGAGCCTTTAGCTGCATTTCACTACGAAACACATTTCTACTTGGGTAAGATTCATTCAGTTGTAAGAAAACTAGTATTTAAGAACTGTCACAGTGCAATAATTCTACTTTTACTCCAGTAAAGTATACTTATTTTGCAGGGAGTACTTGTTGTTCTTTCCACCCCCTCTATGTCAGATGTGCATGTTTCAGTGCTTCAGTGCTGTGTTTCACGCAGCAGGCTTAGTTATCTATCACGTCAACAAAGAAAAGGCTCGCCCTTAAAAAGCTGGTGAGGCCCCAGCAGCAGTAATTTACTGTGTGTCACAATGGTTGTCTGGTGTGACATTTTAAAAATACCTTTTTCAGATCAGGTTTCTTATTCCTGTGCTGTCTGAGCCTGGGCTGGATTTCGGAAAGAATTTAAAAATCCTGATCCAGATAACAAGAAGACACTTCAGCACAGTGACAACAAAAGCCTGAAGCTCGTGATGGAGAGACAAGGGGAAGAGCCCCGGGGCACTTCTGAGATGTTTAGAATAGGCTTGTCCCAACTTCCTATTGTTATTGGGCAACGGAGCGGTAGTGTTAGAACCCAGTGCGCATGCCCAGAGTTGGACCCGCCTCGCAGTCAAGCAGTGTCTGCACACGGAAGGTTCAATACAGCGCAGGCTAATGAACTCGCGTGATTAAAAGCTAAGTAATTAGACCCAATTGAAAGCAGCGATGCGGGCCAGGTGCTCCCCTTTTCTGGGCTTTTCCCAGTTTCCCATACTGGTTCAGGCCGGTGGACGGGCTGCCAGACAGCGCATCTGAATCGGTGCTATTGTGATACTCTCTCGGCTGTGGACCGACACACGTGTACCATTCAGTCATTCAGCTGCTGCGCGAGACCAGCGGCAACAATATCACGAGCACGCTAACACAAAATCTTAGCAGCGCGGTGAAATGCAACACAAACGGCCATTCCTGTCCAAACGACACGAATATAAGTCAGAAAAGTGTGGCGGCTCGTTTCATCACACACTGCTGTTTTACGCTGTGTTCTCACTTACCAGGCCCGTTCCTCCTTAAAAACGCAGCCAGCACGCGCGCTCAACGCAAAGAAATGCTTGAGGAAAGTGGCTAAACAACATTAAAACCCCCAGCTATAGGGGAAAGACACGAGGCCAGCGGGGCTTTTTTGGCCAGACAAAATGTACTTACCAACGAAATAGGACACCGCGAGGGGAAATGTGTTCCTCTCCACCTCCACGCCTCTATCTCTGCCTGTATTCTCCCAGAACGGATTCTCCTGCGCGGCTTGCGTCGAATACGTGACGGATTCCAGCAGTGGCTGTCGCCCCACCGGAATGGTTGCCCTCGAGTCCGCCAACTTATGCGACCATGTTGCCCTCAATGTCGCCTGCTGCTCTCATCCGGGCGTTTCGGGATTTGAGCCGTCGTATCTACGCTGCTCAGGATGACAGCTACGGGATGAGGAGGAGGAGGGGGGGGTGTGTGAGCGCGAGACAGGGAGGGAGAGGGAGAGGAGTAATGGTCAGTTAGTTGAGGGCATGGTCTGACCATAAGGGTAGAGAGGGAAACACACACTCAACACGGTCCTGTTTTTTGTGGCAGGGGATTTCTAAATTGCTTGAAATAGGCTACATTTAAAAATGCCTTTAAAAGGCTGATATATCTGATCATAAATCGGTTTTATAATTCAGACTATATTGTAATAGCTTATAAAATTTCCTGAAACGGAATGATTATTTTATTTTCATGGTCCAAACTTTGCTTTGACATCTCATTTCTCTGCACAGATTGATAAATAGGATGCTCTCTTTCAAACAGTCTAAAACAATTAAAGACCTCGCCATATATCTGATGACACGACCTTAAATACACTGTACAGTGACAGTGTGTACCTACAGACCTCGTAAAAAGCAAACACACTGCACTGTTCCCTTCCCACAGCCAGCCTTTGTTGGTATGGTTAATGGTTGAGTCGGAAAGGACCCGAGCCGAGCGCAGGAATCCTCCCGGCGACTCTGTCATTTTGGTGGGAAAAATAATGGGTTATTTCACCAGCATTCCCACTGACCTCGCCCTGATTGTACGCCTCATAGGCAAAACGCTGGTTGCGTGTGAGCGTTATGATCACTGGGTCGATGGTAATGTTTAATCTGTCAAAATGTTGCCCGTCTATTATGGCTGTAGCCACGTGCGCAAGACATAAATGTGTTATGTAACCGGTACAGCCAGTCAACAACAGTGGGTGGGAGAGGGAAAGGAGGGGTCTGTCGGAGGGTAATCAAAGCAGATTTACAGTACATACAGCACAGCAAAGAAGGATAATCCTGTTATTTTATTTTTCATGTAGGCTATAATTATTTTTTTTTTAAGAAAGAAAATTCACATTTATCTAAAAAATGTTCTCAAATTTCTACCTTCCAATTTTCCTCATGTATCTTTGACGTTTACAATAAAAAAACAAAAAACACAGTTTGACACATTCCATATAAACTTTAATGACTGTAGGAGAGCCTTTGTGTGTGATCTGATTAACAATTTCCCTTTTAAATTGTATAAGCCTTGCATCTTGTTGAGACATGACTCCATTCAGTCAGCGGCAGGGTGGAACAACTGACTCTCAGAGTTTCACCCACGCCTCAACAGGCCTCCATTATTTTTCCACAGCCATAAAAATGTTCTCAACCATCAAAAGGCCACATATTACCAGGCAACACCAAACTCAGACTCTTAGGCAACTCTGTCGTTAACATATGCTCACAACAAATCCAGTGGGGCTTTTATATGTAAAATAGAAATTTATATATTCAAACGTATTAATGAATTTTCAAATATTTATATATAATGTCAAAGCCCACTCAGGCTATATTATGCTAATCTTGACATTAAAAAGGGCACTCTGAATACAAAATGTTAAGTTTATTAGTAACAGGCTAGATTTCTTTGGGAGATATTTTTAATTTACTTAAGGAATGGTTGCCATAAAGCTCATCCAACTTCAGGTGAATATTATGTCCCCATTGGCTATGTATAGGAGGAGGGTTCGGTTTCTAATTGTACAGAATGAGATGTCTTACTAAAAATAACAAGAGGGCTATATTATCGGGCTGTCCTCGAGAGAGATTCAAATTCTACTTGCTGCAAGACCTGCCTAAAGACAATATCTTATCTCATTTCATTTCATTTATTTTGCAGGACAAATCACATTCATCAATATTTCTGCCCGTGTCAGCCTGCTGGCTAATTTTGGTTGGTTTTAAACCACTAAGCTGATGGTTAAGGAGACAACAAGATGCCATAGAGGCAGCAATAGAAACAAAATTAGCATTTTTTCCCTCTATTTTGGACAGTGTGCAAGCCTGCAGAACAACAGCAGATCATTAGTAAATAATACAGGGACAACATCCAGTTCATGCAGTCATGTACAGCCAAAAATACTGATTATAACCAGACATGCAAAGCAGCATTAAGCAATAAGACATAACTAATATATATCAGTGATAGGGCAGGGTTGATCAAATGTTAATAAATGCAGGTACTACAAGTTAGTAATATTATATGATAGATCAAACACATTAGCCATGCAGCACAGAGTTAGAAGATACAAATATATGAGACTTATCACACTTATCTACTGTATACGTTTTAAAAAATCACATAATTATTAATCACACGCTCTTGTTTGTTATTGGTATATTTTAGATTTTTTTTGTGTGTTTGTATGTTTAATGTTATCTGACTTGGTTTGAAATAAATCTTTGAAATCAAAACTGAAAAGTCTTATCACAGAATTGCTCCATACTTGAGTTAATCCTGAAGGATTGCTTAGCTTGGTTACACCGGTAAGAGGTTGTATCAAACGCTGAATGATAAAGGCGAAACCATTTTTCAGGAAGATGCTGTGGGATTAAACTTTGTCTGTCAATTGTGGAGGTTGTATTAATTCACTGGATTCCCATCTCACCTGCTGTCACCTGCTGTCCTCATTAAAGTTGTCCTCCCGTTTGACAAGATGATGACATTTCATAAAAAGAGCAAAAGTTTTATTGTCTTAACTCCAGTGTAGCTGTTCGTTCAGATGCATTTTCACAGCGTGACTTCTCAGTCAAACACTGAGAGGTCAAACTGTTGTGCCTCAGATCTACTGTCCACTCTGACATTCACACAACAAATATCACAGCTTCCTCACAGTTACAGGAAATTGATCTTCCTTGTTTTTGTTTTCCTGGAACCTTTTCATAACATGTTGAGTCGCGGCTGGCAACTGTACTATTTACTGTACGGTCTGCATTGTCACAATAAACAACTGCTGAATCCTAAAAATTTCAAATGTTGTTTTGCAGCAGCTTGCATGCATGTTAATGATCTCAGTGACAATAAAATGTACGTGATGACTATTTTACAACTGTTACCGGAATGCATCATTATCAGCAGCATTGTGGTGTTTTCTCTTTAAAAAAGGAACATTTCTGAAGTTTCTAAATTAACCTATGGGTTGGCAAACAGGCCATGTATTTAAAAGCTATCAATAAGATAAACTGCAGCTAAGCTTTTGTCATGCAGGAAAATGTTTATTTATTCTCCTTTAGTTCCGTGTGCGGGCAGCCTGGCTGGGAGTGGTGTTTGGAGTTTACAACATTTTCTGCATACACTCCTACTGCTTGTAACCTTTACTCTAAATGTGTCACATGCTGAGGTTATAATTCAGAATGATGTGATATGATTTTACTGGTATTTTTATGTTCAGAGCGTCTCGATTCATCAGTTTTGACTCTCTTTAAATGCAATTTTTTGCTCTCAACAATATTACAAACTTTAATCTCCTGAACTTCTAAACAACTATATGCTGGTGCCCATTTATATAACACACACCACTGTGAGCAGGATTGTTTACTTCTTACATATACAGTTACCAGAATGTCAGTTTCTGAACATATGTTGCTCACAATGCTGACTGTAAGAATAGTGAGCTCAAGTTAGTTTGATAACTCATAAGTCATGAGAACTGATTGAAAACAAAATGAAAACACAAAACTGGCATGATCATAGAAAATTACCTTTAGTGACCTTTACCTATACACTGAGTGACATAAGCATTCCCTGGAATAATGTTACTGGACACCTGATGAATGTCCAGTATTCACACTCTTGTGTTTCTACTTACATGTTCATCACACATGAAGCCCATTTGGAGAAATGTTCAAACTTCATGTATGTCAAAATGCTGAGAACTGTGCCTTGTCTTGGGTATGTCGGTACTGGAAAAAAGTAAGGAGGACTGCAGAGGAGATATCATCAGTGCTGATGATAGTCTAAGGACTGAAAAATCTGCTGCTGCAGCTACTGCTGCTTTTAATCACCCTTTTTTTTTTTTAGCACTGTGCACATTTTTGTCATTGCGCCATGTCTTAATAAAAGTTAGACTTTTTGCATTGATCTCTGCCTGTGGACTTGTTTGTGTGGCTGTTTTAGCCCATTTTTTTGGTGTGCTGGTATCTCCTCTGCCGTCCTCCAAACTTGATGTATAAAATGGGATTTTGCAGATAAAATGTCCCTTAAGCACAAAATCCTACACGTGAATTAATTGTGAAAATGTTCCTATATGATTTTGTTGTGTACATGCGCTGTATAACCTCTTCTTTTGCCCAAATTATTCCACCAAGATTGCATTTGTAGCAATAGAATGAAAATATGTTATATGGAACATATGTAACAATGGCAGCAATATTCACTTTCCTGTTATGTTGATGTTTAGAGAACCAGCAATTGTTTTAAAGCGTCAGCTATTTGCTGCCATCTTGTGGCCACACAGGACATAGCTGCCTGTGACACTGCTTTCAATTTATTACTTTGTCAAGGACTTAAAGATTTATATAGTCACACTTAAAACCAACTAAGAAAGAAAACATATGTCAATTAAAAGATAGTTATTGATAGTGTACAACAGCATGCGTACAAATTCTAAGATATAGGACACATAATTTTATCAAATGTTATGATCACACCAGAATATATCATTCAAGTTTATGTAGGACAGTAGCCTTTACATACCTAAATTAGGCTACATGCTGCATCTTACTTGTTTGATCTGTACAAAACAGTGCAAAATAGATCATTTATGTTTTTACAGGGTTAATCGGGCTGTTACTGGCTGGGTTCAGTAACTACTTTCTGAGCTCAAGCACTGACCGTAAGAGATGCTGATTTTCTTGCGTTTGGACGGATCCAAGTTAGCTGTTTTGCTATGTGTCCAGTTTTCTAAAGACATCTAATGTTACCTCTAACCAGAAAGCATAAAAGCATGTTCACATAGTTTCTTTTTTTCCCCACCTGAACAGATTTTACAAAGCAGTTCTAGTGTTGCTTTTCATGTCAACCATTTGCTTATTTAACAGTGACTGTACTACTGATTAGCCTGTATGTGACATGTTTTTTTCCTGTAACAGCTGTGTACTTAGTTAAAAAATAACCCAATAATAATAATAATAATAATAATAATAATAATAATAATATTCTAGTAACACGTTAAATAAAACGAAAAAAATCAGCTACAATTATTTGATTCATTTATAAAGGACCCCCTTGAAAATGAGATGGGCCATCTCAAGGGGCTATCCTTGTTAATAAAGAATAAAGAATTACGTTCCCGCTGTCTCATGAGAACATCTCGTATTCTCATGTTGTGCAGCATGTAGGCCTGCAGCTCATCATTCATCAGTTCAACTGTCCACACTACCCCGCCCCCCTTCTCCCCCTCGTGCATGCACGCACGACGCACGCACGCGCCACAACAGACATACACGCGCAAACATGGCGGCCTCTGTTTCACCGCTACGCTCCTCCTTCAGGATTTGTAGCCCGTTAACGTTACACTATCACTGCTGCCGGGCCAAACTGCGGATGCACAGAAAATGCGAGAGTCAAAGGAGACATCTACACCAGTCTGCGACGAGGTAAAGTGCACCACGTTTAAACCACCGCTGTTTTTTTCTTTTATTTGACGGTGTTACTTTGCGGAGGAATGAGCGGCGCTCAGCGCCGGTGAAGGCGTGTGTACCGTCACGTGTCTGAGGACGGTGATTGACAGCACGTCTCGCCGTTCACGGTAGAGAGGGACGGTCAACTGGACATCCCTTTTAGCTGGGAGGTTAATTAACGATACACATCTGATTAAACCGACAATACTGTCAGCAAACATACTATTATTATTGTTGCATAACTCGCCGCAGTTTCGGCGGTTGTAACGTTCCCACATTCGAACGTTATAGTGTGGACTGCTGCTGAGCGAGGACAGTTCAGCCGTTGACGTGAATCGATGCTAATACTGATAAGCTTAACACATACACCGCAGTGATTAAGCTTCAGACTGGTTTCTCAAAAACCACTGCAGTGTTAAAAAAAATAAATAAATAAATTCCACCGCGTACAAGCCGGGGAGCGAGTAATGTTAGCCAAAACTCTTTAATGAATTAAATGTTACCGTTAACATAGAAGCCATAGTTTCAGAATTGCAGTTTTACACTAGTTACGGTAACGTTATAAAAAAAACCTGCAACATAATCTCAAACATACACAGCAGTGTGATTTGATTTTTAAATACTTGGTCATTAGTCGATGCATGAGACAAACAGAATTTTAAAATCTAACTGACCTGAGGATGGCGCTAGATGAAAGGTTTAACATAGAAGCCAGCAAATATTCACATTAAAGAAATTGGGGCCGTAAATTTTGCTTGTCAGTCAACTTGCTAATGAATTTACTGATTATAGCAGCTTTTTCTAAAATAATGTTTTTATGTAGTCTTGGTATTATGTCTGTTTTGCATTTAATTTTTTGCTGTGTATGTGCATTCACTCATGTCTTTGCATTTACCTCTCCAGGCACGCCGCTGTGGTGATTTCGGGGACAGAGTTGGCTCGCCAGCTCCACAAAGAAATCCAGCGCGATGTGGAAGAGCTGGTCACTCAGGGCAACATGAGACCGCACCTGGGGGTGGTCTTAGTAGGCGATGACCCGGCCAGTCGTACCTATGTCAGGAACAAGACCCGCGCCGCCAGTGTCCTGGGTCAGATATGAGCTTTGCATACATTCCTGTGCACTGTATGTATAATGTGTAACATGCAGATCAGTGAACATAACGTAAATCCACCTCATGCATTTTACGCTTTTAGACATGCAGGGACATATAGATATGCGTGGATGAACATGGAATGCGTGTTTGATGTTTATGCGCTCTCCAGGTATTTCCAGTGACACAGTGGTGCGGCCGAGCTCTGTCTCACAGGAGGAGTTGCTGGAGCTGATTGATAAGATGAACCGTGACTGGAGGGTCAGCGGCCTGTTGGTGCAGCTGCCACTTCCTGGTAAACACAGGCACCACAGCTGCACAAGTTTTCCTCTCTGACATCAAAGTTAAACAAATGAGCTGTGCTGTACTGCTCAGTCTGCTGTGATCACCCTTATGTAATTCTTTCCAAAAAAAAGGAAAAGCATTGGACACTTTATTAACGTAGGACTAAGCTGGCTTTCTGTGTCAAAGTAAATTTCTAGGGTCACTAAGAGTTTGGACAGTTACAGTACACTTGGTTTCATGACCTGACAAAAAAAATCACTATACTGCATGTTTAGAACAGCATTAAGTCCCAGTGGATGATGTTGTAGTCTACCATTGGCCATTATGGGCTATATAATATTTATTATAAATGCCATATCTTTTATTATATCACTGAGTATCTGTCATACTACCCTCCCTCCCTAGAGCACATCAATGAGCGAGCAGTATGTAACGCCATCGCCCCAGAGAAGGATGTGGATGGCTTCCATATTGTGAATATTGGTAAGCTGTGTCTTGACCAGAGGTCCATGGTGCCTGCCACACCTGCAGCTGTCTGGGAGATCATCAAAAGAGCAGGTCAATCACAGAAAACTTTTCATATTTCACTCGTGTTGTTGTGTCCTGGTTTTAATGGTGTGGTTGTGTTGCTCAGTTGTATCGTATCATTACTGCAAACAATTTATTCTGAAGGGAGCATTGAAGATCCGTTTAATCAATTTGAATCAATGTGAATATCAGTTTTTCTCAAAGTTGTTTTTGCTGGAACCTGTTACCTTTGTCTTAATTCTTTCATTAGGGTATTATAAGTTCTATTTATATTAATCAAAAGTGGTGTAATAGAAGTACATTTGCATTAAATTACTTACTAAATTACTTACTACTAAGCCCTGTCTGGGTAATTTGGCTCTGTAATCCATACTGTGTTCATAGTCAGTGCATCCAGCCTCAGCACATTTAGCCTTCACTTTCAGCATTTTCAAAAATCAACTCTAAAAAGCAGATGCTCCTGGCTTTTAATGTCTGCTCCCACTAGATGGCGTCCAACAATTATTTACCCATCTGCTCTTGAAGGCTCTCCCCCTGGAAATGCACTGGACCACTCAGTCCTTTGGTGGTTTAGCTTTGGTAATCTGAACATATAGATGAAAACAGTGAATAATTCAAACATTTATAGGGCTAAAATAACAGTTCCTCTATAAGAAAGAAAAAGAAAAAAAATTGTGTAATACAAATTTTCTTGATAAAATTAATACAGAAGTGATACGTGTGTACAGTATACACAGGTTAATGAGAAGTTGAGATGCATATCAATGAATTGCTAAGTATTAAAAGAATGTAATTATTCATTGAGAATGAAAAAAGGTAATGTTACTGCCCATTTTCACATATTGGTCTAAATTCATTACTCAGAACCGCCTCAGATTAGCCGTGTAATCAGTCTTTCCAACAGGAATAAAACCTTTCTGAATGATGTGACAATAGCTAGCACAAAATGCACATCATCAAATAAAGGCACAGTTAATGTAATAAATCAATGAATTATAATTTTTCAAAAAGAAGTCAGCAAGAGATGATACATGTTCTGAGATGTTATACAAGAATTAAGAAATGCAACATGTGGAATAAATCATAATCTGAGAAATTTGGCTGCTCTGGAAAATATGGTTAGTAAGTCCTCAATTGCTTTACTCATTTAAGAGGGTAGAGGGCGCTGTTTCCCATGCACCAGCAGAGCCAAACCTTCAGTCAAACCCTTCAATGTTTACTACTAATTTGGGTTATTTGCTGAGAGCCTGATAACTGAGGGGAAAAGTGTGTGGACGTATTAATGGGCTTTTTGGGCAGTGAAAAACTGTTAATATTCTTTTGGTAACAAGCCTTTTATTTATTCAAAATATTAGTGATTAAAGGTAGGTTTTAAACCTTTAATATGTTGAAAAAATACTTTCAATGCTTTAAGCTGGGCTAAATAAAAAGAATCTAATACTTGGATATCTGAATTGTTTGGATTGTTTGATTTTCAGGAAGCTGAGATTTACTGCAGTCATTACACAAATATTCTGTGCACAGAAAGGACTAAAGAGGTAAATAAGTGAAAAAAATCCACATAGTTGTTTAAATCTCATTGCAGCTTTTACCGTCTGTTTACCAAATGACAACATGACTGGACAACATTCATATATTTAATACAAACTTTATTGGTAAACTGAGATATTGGTCTAATATATACATAAGTGTCCTCAGACAATGAATCACTTAATAATAACTTTTGTGTCAGCTGAAAATAGAATCAGTAATTGTTGTTGGCGTGACATTGTGGTGCCAGTCTGTGGTGCTGCTGGCAGAGTAACCAACCTCCACATGCCTGCGATCGGTCAAAGGTGAAACACCGCCTCAGGCTCTGTGTGACATTTAGGTCTTAAGTGTTTGTGTTTATCAAACAATCAAACAACTTCATTTGTCAAGTTCCCCTTTGTCTCAGCCGAGCAGTGCGGTTAATCAAGCCTTATATCTCAACAATATTTTCTTTTGAAAAATGTGTTTGTGCAGGTATTGAGACGGTGGGAAAGAATGTGCTGGTGGCTGGTCGCTCCAAAAATGTTGGAATGCCCATCGCTATGTTGCTGCACACAGATCGCAACCATGAACGCCCCGGGGGTAAGATTGTGTGTGTGTGTGTGTGTGTGTGTGTGTGTGTG
>JAQLOL010000021.1:14508367-14521054 GCA_029783665.1 Naso thynnoides | reverse complement strand
TATAATGCTTATTACACATTAATGCACCAATTTTGATAGTTAAAAGCCTAAGATCAAAATCACAGGGGGCATTTTTATGCTAAATGAAAACTTTTAATTTGAAGACTTTAAGTGAGCCTTCTTTCAGATAATATTTTGGATCATGCATCTCTACTGCTGATGTGCAATTATGGATGAAAGACCTTGAAGTTTATTTTTATGTTAAAAAGAATCTCAATGCTTCTTTCTTCTGCAGTATTAAACGGAAACATATCCAATAATTGGCCTTTTTTTGTGAATACTTTTAATTTTTCCTTGACATAAAGATCTTTACCATGACACTGTTCAGCCCTTTTTTAGTGGAAAGGTTTGTCATGATCCAAGGACCAGCTGATTTACGCTGTAATCAGACCAAATCAGGTGACCCGGCAAAAAGCTGCAGGGTTGTACAGCTGAGGAAGTGACACTTAAATAATGTAACAGGACCCATTGCATGACATCGAGTTGTGTAGGAAGGGTGGCGATATAGCCTAGCACTGATGCTGGTGCCGTTGGCTGCCACCGTGTGACGTAGGGCTTAGTTTTCTCAAAAATTGAGCCAGTTTCGAGTTTTTTGCTGCATCCAGTAGTGTTTTTTCTGGGCAGCCGCTGCAGCTCAAACTGCTGCAGTCAAAACGCACAGGTGTCATTCAAATGAATGACTTTCCACAGGATCACTTGATTTGCTCTAAATACAGCCTAACTTTTCAAACCAACTTGCTAAAAGGGGGCGTGACAGTGGGAGTGGCATGTAACAAAAAAGTGCATTACTTCTAAATGGATTCATGTAACATGGCCAAACTTTGAAGAAACACGCACACGCTCACACACACACACACACACACACACACACACACACGCACACACACACACACACACACACTTTCACTGGTCATGGCTTGCCCGGCCCTTACGCTTAAGCCCATCGCCTTACATAACTCAATCCTTTGTTGTAGACTGCTGGTCGCAGCTATTGCAACTTTGCGGTCATTAATGAATACATTAAATCGATTTACTGGACCGAGAGAATATAAAGAAAATATCTAAATTTAGGGGACTCTCTGGAGTGTTGTGACATTACTCATCTGGATCCACTTTAACTTTAAAGCCAACCAACTGGTTTTAAAGGATCTGATTGCCAAATCCAACTTTTCAAGTTGGTCAAGTAATCAGTTTTAACCATATATTTCTTCAGTTACAAGTACAGACCTAATTTCAGAGTTTTACGTGGGTGGAAATTTTGGAGATGAGGGACTTTGCCACATACCTGCGTAAATGAGCTGACGCACATGCTGAGCTCAGAGCCTGAGGGATGCTGAGAGATGCTGGCAGGTGAACAATTAACAAAAGATTTATCATTTATATGCACATGCGGTCTGATTCTGTGATTTGCTTGTTGTTCAGATTCTTTCTTATCGGTAAGAACAGTTGTACAACCTGAAGAAGGTAACAGTATATTCTAGCTTGTGTAAACTGATGAGTACCACACTAGTGGAAGACCTCAGATCCCTTTCTTCTTACCACACTGTGGACATACTCCAATACAAGTCCTGCATGTAAAATCAAACTCAAGTAAAACAAGCATTACCAGCAAAATCTGCTCAAATATCAAAAGTGAAAGAGATCATTTTGCAGAAAAATGACCCTGTGACTGATATAACATTATATAAATATGAGACTGTTAATACTTTTGTATCAATATGAAAGTAGCATTTAACTGTTGCAGTTTTAGCTACTTATTCAGTTCAGTCTTGTGGTCTCCTCGAAAGCGTCACAAGATAACTCTTAGGGGACATGAGAAGATTTAGGGGAATTCTGCTACGAAAAATGTCTTCATTGTTATCAGTTCTCTAGTCTCTACTTTTTTGAGTAAAACTAAATAACTGCACCTTATATAGCCCATAACCACTGAGAAGTGTTGAGAGAAAATCACCTGCTGATCTTTTCTGGAGATAGCTGAGATGCGATGGCATTCATGAAGCTTCAAAAATGTTTCGATCTGTTCAACAATAATCTGCTAAATAACCAGTGACTGCAGTGATAAAATAAATGGAATAAAGTACACGGTATAACATTTCCTTCAAAAAGAAAGAATTGAGGTATGAGCCCCTAAAACTCAAGAATATAAGTAAATGTAATAAGTTGCTCAGTGCTACACTGAGTTCCACACATGGCATGTCCAGCTAAGAATATTGCAAGAATTTTCATTGAGGATTTAAGGCAGAGGTCTTTTCCATTTTTTACTCAGAAATCCAAAAGTAGCTCTTGCAATAAACCACTTTTTGAGTTTTGTAGTAATTACATGCAACTGCCAATTCCTGTCTCCAGGAATGAGGCAGGAAGCAATGATGCACATTTCCTTAGCATTAGAGAAATCAACCAGCTCTTATCATGACTTAAATTTTACTCAGTCTGACTATTTTTTAACTGCAGAGTCATAGTGTGGATCGTATCAGCTCCAGACTTGCCAGGGAGAAAGTGAGTCAATGACTAATGATATAAGAGGCTGATTAAACAGTGATTAATTCGTAATACTGAAAAAGTTCCTTCGTCAACACTTCAGCTGAAGTGCACTGTGTACTTTACACAAATCAGCCACCACATCAGAAACACCCAGTGACTAGCCTGTGTCCTCTCACAGAAAACACTGTGCAGCCATAACAACAGTAGGGGCAGAAACCCAGAAGCGCTGCAATGACCAGGCCTTCATAGCAAGTATAACCAGATTCATAACCGGTCATAACTAGATGTGTCTTGCATTCAGGTTCCTGTGTTTTTCTGTCCTGCCTGCAGGAATGTAGGCGTTTGCCTGATGGAGTCGTGCAGGCTGGTACAAGCATGTGGGCAAGGCACCACAAGCCACACCACAGCTCGTCTTACTTGGCAAAGTTTACACAAAGAAACTGGCAGCAGGTCTGAAGTTTCGAGCCAAAAAACATTTTATTTCCTAATACTTATTTTGCTGGTGTGATATTGCATGTAAACACACCCAGCAAGCACAAACCAGTTCCCTTGTTTACATACAATTTTGTTAAAAAAAAAAGGCGCTACAAATAAATTGAAATACTACATGCAAATTCAAAGTACATTTATTTTTTAAGCATGTTGAAGTTCATTGTATATTTGTAGAAAAAAGGTCAAGTAAAAATAACAATTGCACAAGTTAAATTTGCTACTTGCATTAAAATTAAAGTGTTTTTTAAGAAGAACCAAACAATTGCCTTCTTGTATAATAACACATTAAACTGGATGTTTGTATGGGTAAACTTTTTTTTAAGTGAATTTGGAGCTTTACCTCAACTTAAATGAGAAAAGTCAAATCTTATGTCGAAAAATCGATGTAACATATGTCCACCATCATGTCAAAAAGCAAAAAATATGTTTATGTTTTTTGTCTAATGTTCAGTTTTCATCCCAAATATGTGATAATTTTCCCTTCTCAGGCCCCTAAAATCATCAAATGAAATATTAGGAGAGGAAATCCCTTTTTTTAAACCGATCACAACTGAGAGGTATGTTAAACCCATGAGAAGATTAAAAAGCACCAGTGTTTTACTGAATTTTTCAGGTCCAGTAATAAAAAAACAAGTTTGGATGATTCTCAGCAGCCTACAAAGGGCTGATAAAACTCAACGTCCACACAACTCTGGTCTGCTGTTTGAAATAAGGAGACAAATATTCTCTGTTCGACAGGTGTCATGCTGCTCTGGCCGTATGCACTCACCAGGAGCATCTCATCCAGCACCTCTCTGTCTGCAGGTACTCACCCACACATCTGCCTTGATATATTTATTTATTTGCAGTTTTCTATGGTAAGTTAACATACCACTTTTTCAAGTATAAAAAACATGCAGGGATTTAACGTTGAAATATTATAATGTTGCTGCCAACACATAATTCAACAGGAAATAAGTTAAAAGGTTTATTGTAGGTCACTCATGATTACTGCAGATAATATTGTTAGCATTTAGCATTGCGCGTTAAGTTTACCTGTAGAAAAAAGTGTTTGTTGTAACAGTGACAAAGTTAGTTCAACAACAACTATTACACAATTGTTAGTTGCAGTTCTGGCTTTGAAGGTGTAAAAAAAATGATGAAAGTTTTTCCACCTTGATCAACCTTAAAGCTGAAAGTCAACAGTTCAAGCTCAGGCTTTTTTTCTTCGCAGCCAGTGTGCTGAACCACAGACTCAAAACAATGCAAAACTCTGAGGGGCTAAAATATCTAAAACCGATTGTGTTGATGTGTTAACAACTTGAATTGTGCAGTATTTTCAAATGAAGTTGCTTTCTCAGTGGGGAGAAAAGATAAAACCCCTACGCTCTGCAGTAAAACTGGGCAACAGTACAGATATTAAAATTTAACAAAAAATACCAAAATAAAATAAGACAGAATAGTTAAAAAACAAAAACAAAAAACAAATTAGGGCTGCAACTAAAAATTATATTCATTATTGCTTAATCTTCCAACTATGTTGCTTGATTAATCTTTCTTTTTGTGGTGTTTGTAAAACATTTTACTTGGTCTGACCAACAATCAAAAAATACCCCAAATGTTCAATTATCAGAAAAGCAGCAAATTCTTACTTTTGAGATGCCGAAACCATTAAATGTTTGGCAGTTTGGCTTAAAAATGACTGAATGCAGAAACTATAAATACTTAATTTTAAAATAATTGCAGGTAAATTTTCTTCAAATTGACTAATTGAGTCATTAAGTAATTATTGATGTAACTCATGTCTGGAGGATGTTACTGACCTTCAAGACACTGATTTTTTTTAAATTCTACCTTTTATTACTGTAAAAATAAAGTGGAACAACACAGTTGAGTTGAACTAAAAGATAACTGTCACAGTGAGAGATTTAGATTAGGATGAACTAAGTGTTGATTTATCAGAGAGAGACATCAGAGTGAAACAGAAGTTGCCAATGAACAGATTTCCAACAGCGGTCTTGTTGTCGGTGTTTAAGGGCAGGGAGAAGAGCGCCCTCATGTGGTGAAGCGCTCAGCACAGGCTTGCGACAGCACGTTTGACAAGTACTGCCTGAACAACGGCCAGTGTATGCTGCTTGTGGACGTCAAGGAACACCACTGCAAGTACGATCCTGCGTGTGTGTGTGTGTGTGTGTGCATGTGTATGTGAGAGTGAGTGAGTGTGTCTGCTGCGTTTAATCATCATGTGATCATGAATGACTCGTCCCTCTGTGTTGCAGGTGTGAGAGGGGCTTCTATGGTCCCAGGTGTGGCCACCCGGAGTTTGTTGTTCAGCCTATGGGAGAAGAGCAGATAATTGTGACTGTTTTCTGTGTGTGTCTGCTGATCATAGGTCTGTCTGGAGCTCTGTACTTCTGTTGCAAATGGTAAGGCTTTAGTCTGTAAATGCATGTGTGTTTGTCTGCGGTAACTTTTAATGGAACTTAAAGTATGTGTGCAAGTTTGACGGAAAAAGGGTAGATAGCACTGCAGCTGAAAATTTTGGCATTTTCAATTTTGAATTTTGAATTCAAAATGTAATGTTTACATTTTCAGCCACTAGCTTTGTTACCACCCTTGACTGCCTCTGCTCTGTCTCCTCAATGTCTGAAAATATTCTGAAACCTGGATCAGAGTTCTCCAGCGAGCACATCAAGGTTTTTCAAAACTCTATGCAGTGTGTATATACCAAAAATGAAGGAGAACACGCCATTAACCCAATCATAACAAGCAGTGGAAGGAAAATGCGTAAATTTAGTGGTGGTACGTTTTCATGACAATGAGGAAACAATGCGACATTGTGAAAGTAGTAGGTCAAGATAAGTTGCGATGAATTATTATCTGGATCTGCAGCTCCCTTTTAGCAAGTTTCAGGTACTTAGCCATCTACCTCACAAATGCATTGTTTGGTTGAGTCTCACAGCTCTCATAGTGTCATTTTAAGTTGTTTTGAGCAAAAAAAGCTCTAAAAACCCAGCCTGCATGACCTGCTCAGTACCAAATAACAGACAGACACAGTTAGTGATTAACTGGTGATCACAGTGGAGCATTTAGCAACAAAATAACCAAGTATTTCTTTCAGGAGTTGGCAGAGACCAACAGCAGAGTTTATATTGATTTGAAAGCAGCTCTCTGGTCAACCTCCTTCAAAATTCTTAGGGTTTACAAAAGTTGAATGTTAGGATTCTATAAATATCTTCGTCTGTTGCATCTTTAATTACATCAGATCCAGTTATATAACTGGCTCCATGCTGACCAGCTAACATTCGAATGCTGCCTACATTATACAGGTATTAATGATCCATTGACCTTTTCCAAATGTGAGCCTTCAGATCATCTCTCCAGATCATTGCTGTTGCCCTTTGCCTTTCATTTTGAACCAAATATAGATAAGACAACAACTTTTTCTACAATAATCTCTACCGAAACTCTTCTTTAATTTCTTCTTTTGTATGGGTGATGCATTTTGTTCTTGCAACTTCAGCAAAATTCAGTGTGATCATTAACTCTGAGGTGACTCAGACTCTGCCTTTCATCAAACCTCCAGGTGTAGCTTGTATTTCACATTCAGCCCGTCATGATGTAAAGTTTGCATCAACATCCTGTCTCGTGCAGAAACATGTCCAACCACAGACAATGATTACGATCTCAAAGCCATTAAAACCTGGTCACCAGTTCATGTCATGTCAATGATTTTTTCAGGGATGGAAGAACACAACATCAATAAATTGATTAGTGCCTTTTTTGAAATAGACTTCATGATGTTCTTTGTCATTTTTACAGGTATAAGAAAAACAAATTCCCACGTCAGCAGAAGTGTCAGGGATACAAAGGCGTCCAGGCTGTTTAGAAGGCCACGCACATCTACTGCTCCCACTGCTGGAAAGGCAGACCAGGATATTTCCAGTTTCCTAAAAGAAAATTTCAACATATCACAACGTTATCAGATGAGCCTCCACTCAGTGGCTGGTTTACTGGTTCCTGATAGCAGTAGTTACTGTACGTCACGTGGCATTGGATCAATTTATGAAGCGTGCAGATTGACACAAAGAGGTTTAAATGTTCAAAAAGAAGCAGCTTTGCGTGAGTGCAACTGTTGTTTTCGGCAGCTGCTACCCTCATGTCTGAAAAGAAGAAGGTGAGAGAGACACACAGAAGCAGTTTCTATGGGTGAAACCACCCACTATGATGCAGGGTCAATGAAAATTTAGGGAAAAATGTGAAAATCTCAATAAAAGTTAGGGATAAGAATTCACTACGGAAGCCCTGCAAGTCAAATAAGGAAAAAAAAAATCTATACATCCATTTTTATACAGCAAAGAAAACAATTTAGTTCAAACTTTTAAAATTTAATTTTTTAAATTCTTACTTTTCAGGACTTCCATATTGCGCCAATGTTGCTGCGGAACACTGAACATTTCAAACCCCTTGTAAGGATTCCTAACCTTAGAAAATTGAGGAATATTAAACCTAATCTTGTGCTTTTTAAACTTTTAAGGCAACATCCTACAACTCAACATTTTTTCAGTGAATTTGACTGATGAGACAGCCTTAATAATGATCATTACCGTAAAGCAATTGATTGTAATGTTCAGATTCAGCAAAATATTGTCACATCTTTTAAATCATAAGATAATCAAGTCTTAGCTATTTAGCTGCCTCTTAGTTTTTTCTACTGTTGAGTTAAATGTTTTGTAATATTTTTTAATTTATATCTGATCTCTCTGCCTGGTTAACCTTGTATTTATTGTTATTATTTTGCCCTTTGTAGCTATGATTAACTTAAAATAAATTTATATATTGTCTTTTTTTCTGCCACTAAACTGGCCACTGAGTGTAACAGTTCTGTGTTTTATTGTTTAGCAGAGAGTATTCTCATGTTACTAATTTATTATAAAGTATTAATGTATACGCCTGAATCATTTCTGTTATGGAATTTCTGTTACTGCAAGAAAAATAAACTACAACTTCATTTCTTTCCCCTGATACATTGACTTTATGCAACGTTGTTGTCTAAAGCGCTCAGGTGAGAATCTACACATTCATTTTTCTGCCTTTAAAAAAAACAAACTGTCTTCACCGACATGGTTCTGTAGTGTTTTTTTTTTTTCTTTTTAAACTGACATGACATTTTTGGATAGGCAGTATTACTATAGCTGTACACGTAACAGAAAAACTTCAATAAAATATAAATTAAAGCAAACATTTTAAATTCACAGCTTGTTGTCCTTTTTTAAACAATGACTTTCAGCTCTGGACTTCTTTTCTGGACTTTACCATTAGGACACAACTGTAAAATTTTCTTGAAACTGTATGAATGCCAAGTGCATGTAAAATAAAAAAGTTGACTGAGTAACATTATACAGTAAGCAAAAGTGAATCATTTGATTAGGTAAGTTTGCAAAAGCAGGTTGCTGCAGGACAATGTGTCCTGTTTAAAGCTGCAGCTCCTTTATAAGCATTACTTAAAAAGCAAAGGTGTAGCTTCATATTACCTGAAAGGACATTATGACTAGTGTTATTAATTTAACTAAAAGCAGCTGTATTTGATTCACAGGTCCAGGGCTGTGGTGCTGCAGACCGGCTCACTTAATGGATGAGTCATTGTTACTGTTAGCAGTTACACCTGTGCTTTTCCTGCTGTGACAAGCTGAACCATGTGCAGTGAAAAGGATCTTTTCCACCTTTTATTAGACGAACATATGATTCACTAACGAACTTGCTGCCTAATGAATAAGACAAATGAGATTTTTAGTGGGAAAGTGCAGCACCATCATATCTGAACCTTATTATAACAAAACAGAGATCAAGGGTTTATATGACATCCTTTGAATTTAGGGGCTGTTGTTTTCCAGATGTTTTCTTAATAGAACATTTAGAGGATTTGTAAACATGCATTTTATAGCAACAGTGATCTATACTTTATGCATAAGATAACACACTTTTGGTATGATGTCAGAAAGGATGGAAGGATCTTTGATAATGTTATTGCTCTGCAACTTTTCAGTCACCTTGATTGACCTTTAGACACAGTTACAAGCATCAGTTTACTGGTTGAAGGCCTGCTTTTTATTCATGTTGTCGCATTTGTAATTTCACATTATTGCACATTAACATGCCCTGGTTTCTTTAACGAGACCTGCATCTCCTAAGTGGCTAACTTGTGAATTAATTTATGTTAATGTATTAATGTTTAATTTGTAAAGATAAAAGATTTGTGAAATCAGTTTTGCCTTCACTCCTCAAATGTCAATCAGATTTGTACAGTTATTATTACTTAAAACATAAAGATACAACATGATACAATTTAAAGTTCAAATCCCTGCACTCATAATATGAGTGCAATGTCTGGGGTTGAGTTAATCAACAACCTCTGCAGCCCAATTAGTGCTTGAATCAGAGTCAATGATCCATTTCCAACACCTGACTGCAGCGTCTTTATATGTTGGACATGCTAATAAACAGCAATGATCACGTACACATTAACTCACCTGCAGACACTGCTCTGTTTCAGACACATTTAAAAACACATAACTAGCACACAAACACACACACACACACACACACACACACACACACACCCTTTCAGTGGTATCCTTTTTAGTCACATTATAAAAACTCACCACGAAATTCAGGAAATACCTCTCTAATCTCCATCTGTACTCATTCTTTGAAACTGTTATTAGCTAATTATTGCATAAGTAATAGTAGGTTGCTCACGCAATGAGTAATTGGTTGGTGGAAGCCCCAATAAGCTGCATCCTTGCGTGTCCTTTAACAAAACAAAAATGCCCACGTGCACTGTCTACACTTTTGTTTTGCAACTTCAGGCTGATTCATGTCATATTTTCATTGTTATATGTGTTAGCCACGCTAGAAGCATGACTGTACGGTTTGTAATGTAGGTCTGCTGGTCGCTTGACTCACAAACAATGAAATATCTCCACAGCTATTGAATGGATTGCCATGAAATTTTCCACAGACAACCTTGATCAAGAGGATAAATCCTAATGATTATGGGGATTCTCTAAAGTTTCCTCTAGCGCCAACAGCAGGTCAAAGTTTTCACTTGGCTATTGAAATATCTCAACATCTGATACATTAATCGACACAAGATTTTTTTAAGAGAAATCCTGAAGACTTTAATCCTCAGGGTCATAGTGAGGTTTATATTAAGGTTTTTAAGGGGAATTGCTGCTACAACTGTCGCCATGAAATTTACATCCCTACAGGATGACTTGTAAAAACTTTGGGAAATATTTTGCATTGACATCATGTCAAAATTTTGTTTTGCTCAATACTTTGGTTTAAAAGCCCCATCGTCCTCAGCTGCACTTTACATGATTGCAATCAGCAAATGTTAGCATGCTTACAGGCTTAATTAAGATGGTGAGTCTGCTGAAAATAAACATGTTAGCACTTAGATATTAGCATTTTGCTTGAAAAAGAACGGGAAAGCAGCACATTCATGGCACTAACACTTCACTGGAATTGAAAAAGTGATTTTGTTTGTCATTCGTCTGTTTTAGCTTGGTTTTTTTGTCTTCTAATGCTCTGTGAAGCAATTTATCATGTTAATTTTGAAAGGTGCTGTAATTTAGTGGTAATGGTAATATCAGCACAACCTGACTGCCATTCATACAAGCTGGGACAACCACTATAAATTAAGGCAATTACAACAGAATGGAATAGAATAGAATAGAATGTCTTTATTGTAATTGCACCAGGTACAACAAAATTAGATGTGCGACTCACCATTGATGCAACAATAAAAGGAAATAACTAGCAACAAAAAGACACAGTAAAAACAACAACAATAGAGGTAGTCCGTATTTGACCTGTGCAAATGTGCAATAGTAAGTAGAGCTACCATTTAGATAAAATTAGTGGGTATGGGTAGTCCCCATAATCAGTGCAAACTAGAAAGAAACATGAGCACTTATCCCAAATTACGGCCTTACTTTCCAGCCATATCCAGTTGTTCTGTGTTTGCATGTGCGTGCGCACACTAAAACCTTACATCTAAGTCTTAAGTTGTGCATCACGTGAGCAATAATCCCTTTTATTGTGACAGCTGCTGAGCTTGTATCTGTTTTGTTAAAAACCATGATTCAAAGTTTTTTCCCAAATAGATACGGTTGTATTTGCGTGTCAGAAAGTTTTCATTCATCATGCCGTGAGCTACGTTACAGCCTGTTTACAGTGGGCGTCTGTTATGAGGTGCTTCCCTGTGGGCTTATGTCAGACTTTCCACATGTTCATATCACATATCCCCAATGCCATTACACATAATCCAAACAATTTAATTCCACAGCTGTTATAAACAAAATGTGTCATGAACTATTGGCCTTTGTTGAGGCCGAGGAATGACAGAGAGAAGTCCCAGCATTCCTAGCAGGTTTCCATTGGATTCCAGTGGAGCATGAATGATGGGGCAGGCTCTATCTGCAGACACAACAACATAACCAACACACCCTCCCGTGCAGCATCCCCACCCAAACCTTAAGGTGTCCTCATGGTTACAGTTGTCTGAAATAGTAACACATTTAATTAAACCACAAACACAGTTCAGACACAGAACCTTGGTGGAATAATACAAAACATTAACGGAATATTACAGTAAGATAGGGCAGATAGAGTAGAATACCTAATAGAGGGAAACATACAATCAGGAGCAGCAGTTAATCAGCCTGCAGTTGACTGTTAAAAACAAAATCAAAAGTCAATTTATGTAAAAAAAAAAAAGTCCTATCTCTCAGACAAAAGAAGCAGAATCCAGGGGTAAATTTGCTACCACTTTGGTTGTGATGCCACATTACCTTATCTGGACCCACTTCTTGTATCTGTACCTGACACCAATCACAAACAATCATAAAAACTTATTTGTTTATCTTTATGTATGATGTCACGCATGTGGTTTCTTAACCATCTTTGACCTCTGTGCAGACGTGATTTCTGTCTGCAGGTGATTACACAAACAAGTGTGTGTGCGTGTATCATTGTGGCCATGTAAAAACCTTGTATCTTAATTAGTACTTTCATGCTTTCCATTAAATCTTCCTGTAACACCTTGAAAAATCCCAAAATAAAACAAAAATACAAAGAAAATCACTTTTTTTTAGTATCAGAAAAGTAGATTTTGGAGATACAAGGTTTCATAATAAGAGAGTGTGTATGTGTGTGTGTGTGTGTGTGTGTGTGTGTGTGTGCGTGTGGCACTAATAAATAGACTCTGTAATTATGGCCTTATTTGTGACCATAAAGGGAGAAGTGCGGAAGCAATAACACTCAAAGAAGCATGAAGGAATGTTTGTGTGTGTGTTTTAATGGAGATGAGAAACAAGTTGGAATACATCAAACTGTTTTGTTGCTCAGACTTATTATTCTCCAACAGAAGCCTCGTCATGAGTGAGAACATGAAGCGCAAAATGTGTTGCCTGAGGCGGACTAATCATTAGACACACATAGCACACACACACACACACCTTGATTTCATGAGCCTCTCTTACCTCTTCTTGGATGTAACTATGTAACTGTTTAACTGTGTTTAAGTGTGCACATACTTAACACGCATGCTCTTACACGCACAAAAGCATCTGTCTCCCTCTCTCTCTCTCATTCTCTCTCTCTCTCTCTCTCTCTCACACACACACACACACACACACACACACACACACACACACACACACACACACA
>JAQLOL010000021.1:14482386-14498507 GCA_029783665.1 Naso thynnoides | reverse complement strand
CCCACTTCAAAAATACTGAACTATCCCTTTAACATTTTTTTCTTAGCTCTGACACAGTTTCATACAGAACAATTCTTCCTAACCTGAGGTCACAAGATACAAGTCAAGCACGAGATGATTAAGAATGTTAGACAGTTTAAAGGTTTGAAAATGATGTAGAGGGTTTTTTTAGTACTATTTGTACTGTAAGTTGGATGCTACAGTTATATGGGTATATAATGTGTATTTTTACTGTAGAGGAAGAGAGGACATTTGTGTTGTCACAAAAGGATTCAAATGAGTAAACATAAAACATTTAGCTTTTAAAGTGTTCCTTTTTTATTATTGCTTTTAGATAAGTGTAATTATCTTGACCACCAGCTTTGTGACATCTCTTTTCTGTACGTCTGGAACAATACGTATAACAGAGAGCACCACCTAGCGGTGAAATAAGAAAACTGAGCCTCTGTGCTATTTTAAGTCCTACATCATACAGACTAGTTGTATAAAGTAGATGTAATTAGTGGGTTCAGCTGACTTCTGTACAACACGATAAACCCACAAGAATTCAAAGTAATAAGTAAATATTGCAGAAAGATAAAGGGCTCTTTCACCTCACAGGAATGAGGATAAACAACATGAAGACAAAGAAACTGATGATTAATCCCTCCAAGGGCCAAGGCAAATACGCGTAATGTCTCCTTCACTATTTGAAAAAAAGGCTCTTATGCAACATTCTGCTAGTTTCCTGTATGGGGTCTTCAGCTCCTCTGTGTGAACTCGTCTTTTGTGGTTAGGTCTGAATCAGCAAAAGATCATGAAGACCTTTTGCTTTGTGGTTTAGAGTTCATGTTCTCTGTGTTGACGTTCTTGTAATGTCTCACCCAGGAAGCATTTTAGCATTAACATTAAAAATTAGACATAAAAAGGTTTTTCATTTTGAACACTGATCTCACATGACCTGACACCAACTGAAACTGGAAAACAAACATGTGAGGAGCTCAATAATAAACGGGCACTGAGAGGGATATATGCACAGAAATAAAACAGAAGAAAATGTCACTGGTTTCGGATTTTCAAGCAGTAATAATATTGATAAATGACAAGGCCTGGCTAAGAATTACCCATCTCAAAATGTCTTTACAAGTAATCAATGTCAATGTAAGTTTGATGCAGGAGGCAGTGAATCTGTCTGGTTGGTGAGGATTATAATGTCACTTTGGTAATTTGCTTTAATAGTAAAAGAAAAAGCTCTTTGATGTACTACTTAAGAAAATCACTTTTGCCATTTGGCCTGATTTTACTATAGCAGAGGCAGTGATTGATAACAACCAGAAATACTCACGTATGTCTGCTGCACCTACCAGAAGGTATGTGGAAAAACCAAAATTACATATTTATTTTAAATATACCTGTGCATATTTGAATTCAGCAGGAATATGAAAGGATAAAATCTGGTTTTGATGTTTTTTTTTGTTTTGCTTTGGAAATGATGCTCTTTAATTGCAGGTTAGTCAGACAGACAGGCAAACAACCACAGGTACACAAATGTATTTTAGGCTTGTAAAGACACTGCCTTCCAAACGCTGTTAAAAAAATAGTTTATCTGATTAGAATGAAGTGAATGCAACATAAAAGAAGCACAAAGCAAGACATGGTTAAAATGCTTAACTCAGTCACTGTTACATTGCAGGCTTTTTCAGAGTCTTTTTGATCCAGAGGAGTTGTTTTTCTGAGAGAAAAGCATACACTCCAGGCTTTTTAATCTCACCACACCTCCGTCCAAAAGAAGTGACTCCGACCAGCACTCCATTGCACAACAGTGGCCCTCCTGAATCCCCCTAGAGCAAGAACATGTCATTATTAGGCACGTACATAACAGTTAAGGTGGCTTTTTAGTAATGACAGGCTGTTTGCCTCCTGCACGAAGCATACTTACCAGACAGGTGTCCACTCTTGTTTTACCATCTGAACCAGCACATATCATGCCGCTGGTGATAACAGGTTTCAGGTTGTAATAGTCAGCAGAATTGCACTTCACTCTGTCAATCACTGTGACATTGACAGACCTCAGGACGTTTGACATACCCTTGTCAACAAATTTTGTCTTCCCCCATCCAGCTACCAGACATTTGCTACCAACTGCTGGTTCTTTGATGGTGTCAGCCAACGGGAGCCATTTCACTGTCTTTGTTTGCTTCACCGCTTTGTCAAACTGAAATTTTAAAAAAGAAAATTTATATATGGATGCTGACTGTCTGTAGAAGAAATTTAAAAATGCATAATGGACTGATGGATGGACATAAAAATGTGTATTTTCATATCTAGCATCCTTCTTGAGTAATTTTTTTATCCATTAAATGTGTGTTATATCTAGGTATCTATGATAACACAGGGGCTTTGGGGGTTAGAATTTGTGTGGCTAATTCATTTATTATGGCTTAGTCTGGAATTCATCACCTGCATACATGTTGTCCTGCAGACCGATAAAGCATGCAAAGACCTGCAGACTAACACAGCACTCTTAAAAATCAACCATTACTACTGCCTTGTGTAATGTTACCTTACCTTGAGCAACATGAGGTCATTGACCTTATCTTTCTCATCATAGCAGGGATGAGGAACACGGAACTTAACCTTTCGGATCTGCCTGGAATCTTTTTCCGTTGCGTTGATGGCATGAACCCCCAGCAAAACTGACTCAATCCTGCAAGAGCAGAGAACACAGAGTTTGATCAGAGCAACTTGAACTACAGGCTAACATGTCAGCGATGCATAAAGTAATAACATAACTGATGATTAACATCTGATATTTTATAAGGTGGCTTAAACAGAGGCTGTGCTGAAGAGAGAGTTTATCTTTAACAGAGTTGATATGACTGTGTGGAGGTTGTGGAAAGTATATTGTTCCCTCTCATGGGTGTGGACTAATATAAAACTGTAATATTTGTCTCCATTCTCTCAGAATTAAATCTATACAGACAGAGTTTGCATTTATAGATCTGCTTTTGTATCTTGTAATTGCGGAATCTGCCTCTAACAAACTGCAGTGTCTCTGCTGAAGAACATTTTTCTCTTCAGCATCTGCCTCCTTTTGTCTGTTTACTGTGGAATGTGCAAATAACATAAATCAACACATTTTTTAAAAGTATTATCTATAAAAATGGTAATTTTTTTCTTCATGTGTATGTTGATGATTCGTTTGTCGCAACCCTTGTGAATTTTGTGGTTTCTCGTAGTCTGTCCATTAAAAGCTTTGATGTGTATGAATATTTTGCAAACTTACATTCAAAAATCTCACTAACTCATTTGATTTTTGCTTCATTAACATTATTTTTTCTTATTGCATCATACTAGAATGGCTCAAAACCTGGAGGATCCGCTGCTGACATACTGACACTAAAACACAGATAGGTCTGTTAAATCTCAGAGTACACAGCAGTCTGATCAGCTCAGGCTTAAAGAGGATTTAGTCAACTCAATACATCATCACAGCAGATACATGTTATCTGGTTTGCAAGACTACAAGATTTTAAATCATAATATCTTTTTGTTATCAGTTGGAAATCAACATTGGCGCAGGTATTCTAAGATATGACAATATTAGGAAAGTAATTATTCTATTCTTACTTGTCACAGTGGGCAGCAGTCAGGACCCATTTAGGACTGATCAGTATTCCTCCACAGACAGGTAGTTTGTTTGCCAGCAGAGCCATGAAAGGCATTGAGTGGGGCTTGACTTCATTCCCATTAACAATCTCAGAGCCATGACCTATAACAGAACGCACTCAGGTCATTAGTATAACAAACAAACAAAAAACATTATACATTCATAAATAATTTGGTCAACAAAGTAAAACATCTTACTCTGCACTGGCCGCACTGTAATACTGAAAGATGTTAGTAGCAATATTTTGCAATCTGCGTGTTCACATGAATGAGCAACGTAACAAAAGGTAAATTACTGCAAAAGGTTATAAAACATAACACTCACCTGACTGGACAATAATGGGAACCAAACCAAAGACAAAAGCAATCAAATTCCTCAGGAAGAACATTTCTTTTTATCTCTGTCTTTGATGTGATGATATGAATGCACTGAAACCCACCTCGATGCACAAACTTGCTTTTATGTATTAAGCTCAGAGGATGTGGTCTGACCCTGGAAACGCATGTGTCAGCAAAAAGAATGCAAGCATGAAATGGAAACCAGGAAGTGCTATCTTCGTTTAGGACATTTAGGAGCCTGTGGTAACAGGTTTTGTCATTTACCACTCATACCATATTACCATATCGTTCACAGCCTTTTTTTTTTTTTTTTTTTTTAATGTGACGCTGCTCACATCATCAGGGTGTAAACGTGTCAGTATAGGTGGGCCCAGAATGGAACAGTTATAACTGCAGACCATTGTCAACTCCTCCTGCTTCACTTGAGTGTTTTCATAATGTCATGTCATGAAATAGTGGAATAACTGAGATTGTGAAACAAAGGGGCTGATGTGACACCCGGCTGGTGGATGTGAAAAAAGGAACTTAAAAATAACAGTTGCCCCGCACCTCTAAGAGCCACTACTACTAGTTAGAGGTGCTTGTAGATAGATTTTTTTGGTCTTTATTTGAAGACATTAAACAGCTATTTCCTTTGTTTCAAGTCTGTATGCAAAGCTAAGCTAAGCTAAGCTAAACTTAGCTAACTAGCTGCTGGCTGTAGCTTCACATTTTTCATGACTATCAATCTTGTCAAATTACTCTTGGTAAGAAAGCCAGGACACGTGTATCTTATATATGGATCTCTTGCTTTAATTTTCCTTAAATGAGCAAATAATTATAATAATGATTATGTCAAAAGTTTTACAGCACTTTATTTAATTAAAAGATTTCCATAAGCACCCACAAAATAAAGCAGCAACTTGCTTACATTTTTTTCTGTAGAAGAAAATTCAGCAGCCAAAACAGAAAGTTACATGCATTCACCACAGATCTAAGAAATGAAACCAAAAGACCTGAAGCACGTAGGAATGACAAGACTTATGGTCACAAATACTTTCTTTGTGTAAAACATGTCCAGTGCCTAAACAATCACTGTGTGTTTCAGACTTAAATTAATTGTCAAAACTGAGAACCATTTTTAATTTTCAATCTGAATATTGTAAACGTTACTTTCTGTTATGAAATGCATTTTTTTCTTTGGGTCAGAGCATCAAAATAGGTGTAACACCCCTGAAGCCAATACTACTAATTGGCAGCAGCAATACATTTTGAAATCTTTGTAAAATTTTACTGGATGTAGCCTGATTGCAAAAATATTCTAAACTTAAAATACTGTATAAAAAAATACTAAAACAAAGAAATAAAATAACAAAAACAACATACAAGTGCAAAAAATAAAAATTGGGCCAAACACTCTTTGATAAGCTGTGTCCTAATAATAATAACTAATACTATCAGAGTTGTCTGACACGTTCACATTAATAATCTATCTCTCACAAGCTCCGCCCTCTACTGGTCTCTATTAGTAATATTTTCCTCCAACTGTGTACACTCATTCACACATTAAGAATTTGCAGGTGTAGCCATCCAATCAGTATTTGCTACACTAAAGTATCATATCTCCTAAATGCTATAATTTTTTGTATCACCTCTCCACTGATGGAGTCGCTATGTGTGGAGTGTGGCCTCTGACAAAATGTAAACCAACCTGCCCAAGCTTCAGGCAGTCTTGGTCCTCTATACTTTGTAAAGTGTGCAGGGTGTTGTAGTCCAACCTCTGTGAGGTTTCCCCCACCACTAGGTGATCATTGGTTGGGATGGACCCCCTACTTCTCTTCTTCCTGTGACCCTGTCTATAAAAAATGAGGTGGGCTATGACATCAAACTGTATTTGATCAAGAACAATGAATTAGTCTGATGACCTCTGAGGGCATACATTTATTGGGCTCAGTCCACAGGTACAGTACCAGCAGAGGGTGGAGCCTGTATGAGATGAAATATAGCTTAGGTTACGATATTGTAACCTTTGATCCATAAGTAGTTGAAATAATGTTTTTTGATCAAAGTTTTAAATAAAGACTTGAGCTTATTAGGCCTTTTCACATATACTGACCTTGTTCTATATTAAAGGGGTCATATTATGCTTTTCTGTCTCTTTCTACCTATAAATGATGTTATAAAGTCAGATAACTGTTTTAAATGATGCCAGAGTATGATTTCATGAGGTAAGGGTATGTAGCAGTAATCCCTGTGGACTGTTTCTAGTGGCTCTGAATGCTCTGTTCTCCTCAGTTTTTTTTAAAATCTCAGACCACTAGTGTGTCACAGTGTGCTGGGCTTCTCTATAGGTTAATCTGGAAGGTGTGTGTTTGAACTGGCCAATCAGAGCAGAGTAAGCCTTTAGAGGCGGGGCATGAGGTAAAACGCAAAAGTCCTGGAAAAACCAGGGCTGCTGCATTGAGCTGAATGAGAGAACAGATGAGTTTTTTTGGCATCAAAGCATGTAAACCTGCTCTAGTAGTAAACAAGAATAAAATATGAACCCCAAAAAACAGGCATAATATGACCTCTTTAAATAAACTACTTGTATTCCTGTTTGAGGTTTTATGTGCAAGGAAAACTAGCAAATACTTTTTAAACTCTTCATGCTGCTGATTTCCTCTTTGGATGAATAGCAGATATGACTCAGTCTTCCTCAGCTGCAGTCACATGAAGTTGCAGAAAGGAAATACAAACTTTACCACAGATAGATTAAAATAAACCCACATTTAGATAACAAGTTTCTAGTTAGCTTTGTTGAACCTACGATACATCTTAATCTAGAGAATAAAGTAGATCACACATTTCCTAGCTTCAACATACGCACTACAATCATCTATGTGTCCACTGAAGATCATTTCCACCTTTGCTCCATGAAAACACATAAGCTTATACTATAATGTATGGCACTAGGATTACGTCACGAATGAGAACTTCAGAAAGAGCAAAAAACAAAATTGTATAGACACTGAAATATGACACAAAAATACCCACAAGGTTTTAGTGACCGCTCATTCTGTTAATAGGAAACAATCATTAAGGGGCACTGGAGATTAAAACAGCTAAACATCAAGTCTAGCTGCCAAAACCATTTTTTATACGGTGTAAATTTCTGCAAACCACAGATACATAAAACTTTCATAGTGTATGAAAAGTCTATACTTTAAATCCAGTAGTTACAGCAACCATCTGGATATTTTACAGTTATTTTTGTCACGATAAAAATCCAGAAATTTTGACCAGAATTTCTGAAATTTTCAAGGCATTTCATAGTGTTTAAAACCAGCTATGAGTTTTTACAATTGTGTTTCATGCAAAAATATCAGGCAGTTTAAGCCAATACTTGATTTTTCGAAGCAGTTTTTGAGCCTAAACTTAACCAGACCTCAACCAAGGCAATGTAAAATTTTACTTATAAAATGTAGTGATTTGGAGAAATGTATTATTCAAACATTGATTCTAGCAAATTGGAATAATGGATGTGTAGAATGTATTAAGGAAAAAATAACTTTTCTTTTCAGTTGTTTAGTTAAAAGTCAGTGTTCTTACTTTGGATAATGTATGGTGGGTTAGGGTTAGCCACACTTACAAAGCTATTCAACATAATTTATGTCATGTGCCCCTAAGAAACTGATCTTAACTAGAGCCAACTGTAATTCTAAAGAAGAATAACATGGAAAATAACATTTATTTTGATTAATTCTACAAATTTTACTATGGCCACATGTTCTTTTCCTGGTGTTTTTGACCCATGTTTCATTCAAATCACACTATTTATCGGTTTCAGTTTGGTTAATGAAAAGCGCTGTTGCTTTGTTTCTTTTTGTACACACTTGCCTAACAACATAGATCAGCAATATGTGACCAGATGAGAATGAGTGAAATTAAATGATCCTACATGGACACATGGATAATTTTTATATCTATTTTCTCATGACTTACTGAGTAAATTGACCTTCTAGTCACTTTCTCTAACATTTGTCTCCTTAAAGTGACCAATTCAATCCAATTCTATATTTTGTTCAGGTTAGAAAAACTCCCCTCTGATTATATGTAACAAACTTGTTCAGGATATTTCATATTCATATTTAAGAATCAATCATGCCATCCTGAACAGAGTTACCAAAAGACTAACTAGCCCTCCCCTTTTATCTAGACCCCATTCTTAAGGATTTTCTTCAGAAGTCTAGAACACATTTTTTTGCCTCTTTAACCAAATCCTCTGGTTTTTGGTGATATGAAGGTAACTGTGGTGCCCTCAGTTGAGGACTCCACCGGTGAGATGTCACGATCTGACTCCTCGATTTTAGCTGGAGAGGAGAAAAGAACACATAAACACTGGCAAGTTGAAGTAAAATATTTGCGTGCTTGAATGTTTTGTGGAGTATTGTATTATATTAATTTCCTTACACAAGGAAGGAGACTTGCATTTTTTCAGGATGCGATAGAGAATCCACAGTGGAGGAGCCAGAGACACAAGCCTGAGACACTTCAAGATCACAGTGATGACTTTGTACCGGGTAGCAGCATCTGCTAGGGAAAAGGAAAGATAGATATGCATCACATCCGAATACACAGTTTTCAGATAATCAATTCTTGGATTTCCACGTTAAGTTTGATTGTATACATTGTGAGGATGAAATTCACATCAAGTGGACCCTGGTGGTTCTTAACACAACCGCAAATGCATCAAGTATAATTTAGGTTTAAGATTCCTGAAGCATGAATCAGACTGACTTCCACACAAAACAGCACAAATATGGTTGATAAGTTCATGGCTTTGTGTAGAAGGAGACAAGTTTAGAAAACGTAGCACACTTATTTTTCAGCATAGCCCTCTCTTAGTCCTGTGGTTGTGGAGCATATGTAGCTTTTAAGTCCTTCCTACCTGTTCTAACTTGTAGAGTTGTTGGGTCACTTTGAAGAGTCATGTTCCCACCACTCCGAACAACAAAGGTAGAAATCTCAATGAAGTACTCTGTGGCTGACATTAAGTTGGAGATTTTGATGTTCATCATGACAGAGCCGTTAGTGTAGGGGTAAATGAGCATATTACACGTGTTGGTGCATGTTGTCACATTATAAGTGTGTGGTGTCATCTGCATAAATGCAGAGACATTCCAGCTGAGGATCACATGATCAGAGCCCACTGAATCTACTGTCACTGCTTGCAGGGAATCTGGACCTGTGAATGAGAGCGACAATGAACAAGTCAGAGACAAGATTTTAGTTCAACTTGCAATAATCCTGAACTGAGAAGTAACCTTTTTTTTTGGACATTTTTGTGACTTTGCATCATGGGCACTACCTTAAAGGTCTAGTGTGCAGAATTTAGTGACATCTAGTGGTGAAGTTGCAGATTGTACATGACTGAACATTCCTTTGCTCACCCTTCCTTTTCCAATGTGTAGCACTCCATTGAAGAGAACTCGCTCCATCTTTAGATTTGAAAGGCTCATTCTAAGATAATAAAACCGCAATGAGTCCTATTTAAACTATAAATCTCCATTTCTGCTGTAATATACAAATAGATAATCTAAATCCCACTCAGTGGACCTTTAACAAGCTACAACGGGCCTTTTCCTCTGTTCTGTTCAAGTGTTTCAGTAAACCTCTAAAGTGCAACTGTGAGCCATTATGCATAATGCCAACACCTTGAAACTGAAGCATCTTCGTGGAAGTCAACCATGATTAATTGTTTTGTTTACATCTGTGCTTTCTTATGGTTACATGTCATAGTATGTTCATGTTTTGGCCATTCTGTCATAGAAGCCCTTACTAAGATTACTTGTTGAGAACTGTTTTTGCAGTTCAGATGTGTATGTACCTGTATCCATGTACAGATATTTATTTGTGGATTGACAGATGTAGTAGAATGAATGTATATGCACATATTTATCCTTGTATATTTCTTTGTGTTTCTATCTTAATCATATGAATCATGACATTATTGTCAATTTTATATAAGTTACCGTGTTAACCAGTTTCTAAAATGTATGACCAAAAAGCATGACTCACCCTGACAGACAGACCCGTGCAGCTCATCACAGTAACGAGCCAGCAGCTTCTTTTTTGTCTTCAACATGGCCTCCAAACTTGCACAGCCGCACCAATTGTTTTCCCTGTACCAGCGATCATAGCTCAATTTTTCCCCACTTAACCACTTCCAGCTGCTCTTACGTTCCAGGCCAAGCCAAAAGATGTCTTTGTTTGCAGCGGTGGCATTGAGGAGCGTGAAGTACTGCTCCTCTGTGCTCAGGACAGCGAGGTCGACAGAGTGACTTTGACAAAACTCCCGCGCTTCAATCCAGGACATCAGTTTCTGGACCAGGAAGTAAGTTTGGATGGTTTGGCCTGCTGCTAAGTCATGGCACACCACTAAGAAACGAAACATTAATTAACAGAGAGGAAAATACATGAATTATTAATTTTCAGTCTCACTCCAATGGTCTCCATCCAATCCAATGGTTGTTTTTGCTGATTTGGCCCTTCAAATTACAGCTGTGGTGCACACTGAGGCCACAGTATTTCATTAAAACTTTCATAAAAGTAAATTAAGCAAAGCCATTTAAATCAGAGAAGTAGAATAGCTCTACTTTAAGAAATTATAATCTGCAGCCCGGACTCTGTTGCATAGTTTGCTTTTGTGTAAAAACTGTGCAAAGTAGTGTGACTATGGTATCAAGCTGATAAATCTCAGACAGTCTCTCTTTATCTCCAGTGTGAAGCAAATAAAAGTTCACACTGTAACTTTTTCACAGTTTTTTAACCAGCAGAAACAGCTCTGATTTGCCTGCAAAAAGTCACTGAAAGGGACTCAAAACTACAACAAAGGCACACAAAATCATTACACCAGTCATGAAGCTGTCTCATGATCTGTCCTCCTTCTGTGTGAAGTTGATATTAATAGTTGGTGACTGACCAACCCCCACCTGTGTTACTTTTTTTTTAATTGCCTCCAGAGCACTTGTGACAGAGCATGTGACTTTGTGCTTCAACCTATTTCAAGATCTTGCTAATATCTTTGAAGCCAGTTAAGTGACATACACTTTTCCACACACTGTACAAAATTTCTCTGAATGATTTATTATAATAAAGAGTGCAATGTCCCAAAGCATGACTTGAATTTTTGGCAGCAGTTACCCAGAACAGCCAGTTGTTTCAGAATCTGCGTCTCACAGGAAAACATGTAGTAGAATCCGAGAATTTGTTCATAAAATAATCCAGCAGCTGACAATGTGTTGCTTAGTACTTTCCAAATGTAGCTGAGTTTGCATGTTCTTTGCAGTGTGTGATCTTCCTGTCTCTCCCCTTCGTCTTCCAAAATTTTCACTCTCCTTTGCAAGCTTATAAAGACGGTGCACACTGTGAGGTGATGCAAGAGCTGGAGAAAGTGGGAGTGGCAACATTGTCTGCTCACCTGTTGTAGATTATTTTAATAATTTACAAACTGGAATTTTCAACTTTTCAAAATGTGCCACAGCACATCCCTTACAAAAAACCAAAAAAAAATCTCCATTCATGTTCTGAACTGCTTAGGTATTACCACATTTTCGCAGTATGTTAGAAAAAAGAAGCATGTTTGGCAGAGCATACGCTTGAAAGGGCTGAACAAGAGGTAACTGAGCAGCAGGCGAAGGGGGTTGAGCTTTTATATAAGGTGCTAAAAATACTGACGTGTAGCTCCACCCTGAAGTGTGTTTCAGGTATAAGCATTGTGGACAACTTTGGTTTCTCTGTACTTTGTGTCTTTGCGTAACCTGATAATATGTTGCTGGAACAATCCATGGCCTCTAAAAAAAAAGAGTAAAAATTCAAGGAGAAGGAAGTGTGTGTGACCTTAGTTTCAGCTCTGTATTAACTAAGATGAATAATTGACAACTGTGTTTTAAAAGAAAGATAAGTGTGCACTATAAGGTGTTGATTTGTTCACCTCTTATCACTGAGTCTAAAGAGCGATTTATAAACTTTAAATAGCAGCAATGAGGACACACAAGTTTAGGAGTTAGACATTGTGGTGCTCTGAACTAATTCTGACATCAGCATGCTAAGATACTCGTCAGGAATACTAGTAACATACTGACATTTGCAATGTTAACCATTTTAGTTTAGCATGTTAGCATGCTAACATTAGCTGATCAGTGCTAAACACAGAGTACAACTGAAGCAGATGGCAATGACATTAGTTTTTAAAATATTTGGTCAAAAATTTAAAACACTGGACAAATTAAAAACTCACTAACACTGATTAAGCTACTCCTGAGCAGCACAGCATTGTGTATGTAAAATTTGAAAGAAAAAACCCCCAAAACATTTAATAATTGTTAAAGAATGGGGATCACCACAATAATTAGTCTTCATTTTCTGTTTGTTTATTTAATTTCATTGTGATCCATTAGTTTATGATATATTTCAATCTTAAGAGTTCAAACGACCAATCAAAGAGGAGACCAACATTGCTGTGGTTACAACCATGTTGCCAGTGTAGTTACAGCCTGATCTCATTTTCAGCGAATCAAATACAAACACTATGAAAGCCCCCTGATGTCTGGAGTCTATATGAGACAGCTTAGTGTCTGTGGGAAAGGCGTTTAGTCTTCAACAAACTTTAATGTAAATGCATCCAAATAAATGCTCATAGCTGTTCCATCACCCTATTAATGAAAGCGCCAAGTCCAAAGAAGGCTGCAGGTTAGGGTAGAGCTGTAGGTCACACAACCTATACCAAACCGAGAGTGAAACTCAAAGTGTCAAACCACCAATCTTTTCCTAAACATAACTTTTCTTATTTGTCTAAACCAAACTGCAACCGTTTCACAAGGTAAATGACATGTTTATGGGACATGAAGGCCTTGCACATCAGACACCCAAGGGTGTGACAAAAGCATCCGTATGAGGTGGGATGAGAACGTGTGGCATTGAATAGCATGTGCGTTTAACGATATTCGGCTGAGTGTCAAAACTGATGCAAAGTTTAACACCTTTCATTTACCAATCAAATGCTTTAGAGCAGTCTTTCTCAAACTTTTTTGTGCCAGGGCCCAGTAATGTATGGCCCTCAACCTCTGTGGCCCACTTATGTAATTATTTGAGGTAAGAACAGCTTTACAGCACTTTGCTGTGGTTGGCCAGTTCATCTTTCTTTCTGCTCAAAAATTCCTCAGAATTCATCCTTCATTGCTGATAACCACTCGGCAGATTACACAGACAGCCTTTGGTGGGCAACTATCATTGGATACAAAACCGAACTTAATGTATATTGGGGTTGTACTTGTGAATAAATGGGCAATGTTTTTTAGCCTCTGGGTTCTTCATTTGTTCACCATTGTGCTGCAGATGAAATAAACATTCAAACGCTTGTTCAGAGCAGACCATGGATAGCTTGTAAAGCTAGATAAAATTTTTGCAGGACGAGCTTGTCGTTTCTCAGCTAGATTAATTCAGTGCCATTGAGAGAGGCATTGATTGAGTGACAGTGTCATGACGACAGGATTTGTTTATCATACCACTACAACTTACAAAGTCTTCTGGGTGGTGCAGTATTTTGCACAGCTAAAAGCAAGCCTGCTTAAACGCAGACATTTCATTGAATATACAGTTATCTATTTGGGGGGATTGTTGCGGACTGGCAAGCATTGCTTCATGGCCGGGTGCTGGTCCCCAGCCCATAGTTTGAGAAACTCTGCTTTAGAGAGACAGATGTCAGAAGAAACAAGCTACTGTAGTTAGCAATGCAGAAGCAGCGATAATGAATAAAAGAATAACATTTTTTTATTGTGTTTCTATCAATCACTGTCAAGACATGTCAATATATGAAAATTAATACCACTTTTGGGACTAAATACTTTATAGAATACACTGTATTTTCCCCTGATTAGACTGAATACTACAATACAAAATGTTGTTGGAGATGATGCATTTTAGTGTTTTAATTTTGTGATTTCTGTGGAATTCTTTTCTTAAAAATTTTAGTTTTCCTGTCATGAGCACCATATAAAATCGAAACATGTATCTTTATTAGAAGTGTGAGTGGTGTGGTCTGAGAAACAGATGTCTGCAGTGACAAAGAGTCAGCCTCTGTTGTTGCCTCATTTAACCCCCCGTGAGACCACTCTGAACATGTTACCCATGAGATGTATTTCATCAGATGCGGTCAGGCTATTTTGTTCCAAGAGGTCTTAACTACAGGCTGTCTACTTAAAGTCTCTTATGTGTTGTCTGATCACATACAAGCGAGACATCTTTAGACAAACAAGTGTTTGCAGGGAGGACTTTACTCTGTATTCAAGCAGTGTGTAACTTTAGCGTGAGAGCTGTCACATCACTAAAAAACAAACAAACAAACAAAAAAACATAATAAATGCGCTTTATTTCACAGTTGGATAGAAGCATGTAGTGGCAGTTCAGGTTCACTGGGATCATTGTGAGAAGTGAAACACATCAACAAATGACAAAATAAGTCAAAACACAATGAACCTTAAACTGACAAACTGTAGATGAGAATAAAGCTCAGAGTTTCAATTTAATCACACAAAATGTCATGTGAAAGTGTTTTAACAGGATAGACAAGAATGTTCCCTTTAATAATAATAATAACAACAAACAAAGCATTAGCGTCTTTTTAGTTACCTAAATAACTCTCAGTCAAATAAATAAATAAACAAATAAATTATAATTAGTCCCCTGTGAACAATATTTCATTTCATGGTGGACTGTTCAGTAATTTAATTTCTAATCTGTTCTAAAATTCTGCTCATTTTATTGTGGTGGCCATATGTTTTATATAGCACCGACGAGATGCAAAATCACATTCAGCATCTGTGTTCAGTATTGGTGATATTTACACATCCCAGGTGTGAAAGCACTGGTCCGCTCCAGCAGAGAAAACCTGAGAACCGTTAACGTTTACAGCCAAATGCAAGACTCTCTGAGAATGGCCTGAAAGACAAAAACATGGTTAAACTTCAAGATTCAAGAGAAATTGTCATTTTTTTTCAGTGCAGAAACAGAATTCTGATGTAGCTCATTGCTACTGATACATTGGAGGGTGTATGAATGAATCTTATGATTAGCTTAACCAATTAAATACTTCTTTCTCATATAAACCCCAAGTGTTTAAATGTTTATCTTCTCTCTAACAGTTCTGTGTTGCTAAAATTCAAGGTTTTAGCAACAGAGAACATGCAAATTTCAATGCAAGGCTGCACATTCACTTGACAAAAAAGGTCATGACAATAATACACAAAGTTAAGGTGATTACAAATTTAAAATGTTACAGGTTTCTGTATCTATTTTTTTTTTTTATGGATGTTGAAAAATGTTGCCAGTGACTTCTGATGTATTTGATTCATAGTTTCACAATAACTTGCAGCTCAGGACATGAATGAGTCAGCACAAAATGACTCTTGAACATCCCACTGAAAGACGACAGAGGGGCCTCCAACTGTCACACTGATGATGCTGCAGCTTATTAATATTACTCAGAATGTATAATGATGCAGTTCATTCCTGCGAGTCTGAACATGTTGAACAGATTCGTGGAGGGCTGTGGTTGTGTGTTTTTTGTGTTTCAGGTTCTCCAACCTGTGAGCTTGTCAGTCGTGCTGAGGGAGGGAAACTCCCAGGTCCAGCGGATGAGGTGGTGCTGAGGAGGGCCGTGACCTGTGACCAGATATCTCCTGTTTTTGGCCCATTGTAGACAGCAGATCTGCAACTGAAGTCATTAGGAAGACTCTATCTGATATTTAGATGCAGTAAACATGCCTCTGCTACACTTTGTATCTTAATAACCTGTGAATTTGTGTTGGTGGAAGTTACACAAGTTCCTGAATCTGTGTCCCAAATTCTCAGCTCTCCATCCTTCCATCCCCCACCGGTGGCGATCACCTTTCTCTGCCATGGACACCATCCCATTGCCTGGATACACAAGCACACACATGCACAGAGACAATGATCAGCAGTTTATGTGGTTGTTTCAAGCAGACTGCCCAGTAAATAGCTGCAGGAGCAACTGACAGTATTTTTTAATGTAAACCAACCAGCAACCAAGTCACACAACAGAACAGCAGGTGCATGCTTTATATGACTAAACTTGTGTCAACTCTAAAAGTCAT
>JAQLOL010000021.1:14444492-14454997 GCA_029783665.1 Naso thynnoides | reverse complement strand
ATTTTTAATTTTAAAGATTTTGAAGAAAAACAACCCATGGGGTCATTTTTGACCCCACTTATGCATCTAAGGGTTAAAACCTATGGGCAGGTAATACTGAAGTAGTAACATTATTTGTATGAAAATGAATTCGTCTCATACTTAAAGTCATAAAGATCGGTCCTATTTGCGGTGGGCGGAACTTAAACGCTGACGACGCAGAAACACACAGTCACGTTTCAAACTCCAGTGCCAGTCTGCGATCATGCCTAGTCAGACTTAAACAAGACTTCAAGTAACGTTATGCTCTCTGTACACGTACAGAAGGTATTTAAATTTCTGAAATGTTATTTATGGATAATTATTGCTGACATTTTACCGGTGGTTGCCTTTGCCGCAGCTGCAGGTTGCACGGCTTAACGAAAACTATTAAATAAACACAAACGCTAACTGTTAGCTGTTGCTATTTGGGAAGCTAGCTAGCTGTCCTAGCTCGTAAGCTAATGTTAAGTGGCAGCAGTTTCCAGTTATGTTAGCTTGGCTATGGTTATGTGGCAAGTTGGTGAATAACACTGATTTGCTTACAGTATGTTAGCTGCGTGTAACGTTATGATAACGTTACAACGTTTTGCTGTTTACTCAAGAAAGAGGGAAAAATACCGTAAACGTCAGAGGCAAATCAGACTGCAGAAGCTAATAAGCTAGCATGCGCTAACACCGTGCCATAACAAGCCCAGAACATCAGCTCCGTTGTGTGGCTAATGTTGCGGTTAGCCAGGTAACTTAGGTCAGTGGCTAACCTAATGTCGCATTTATAGGTGAACGGCCACTGTCATTTACCAACCGGTGATGTCATATTAGTGACACCGTGGTTACATGAGAACTATCAATGATAATGTTAGATTTTCTACAGGGTTCGGTTTTTAAATTTAAAACTGTTAGCGTTCAGAGCCAATAGAAGATCGGCTAACGATTAACCGAGGTTTGCAGACGTTTGATAATATTGATAACGTTATGTTAAAATGATATTTTTTCAGCAGGGAACTTTTATCTGTCGGGTCAATTTAAGTTCAAATTGTGGGTTTCTTTTGATCAGCTTTGGCAGCAGTCCGATCAGAATAACATGATAAGTTCAGAAAGTTGTAAGTATTTGTGGACAATAAAGTTTCTACTCAAAGATACTTGGAAGCAACTAGAACAGCATGCTGCTGAAGAAAAGACTTAATTCTCAGGTCAAAAGTTTGGTAGACGATCCTAATTGCATACAGTTTGTGCCTTAAATGTTTAGATTTTTCAAGGAGCATTTTTTCATACTAACTGAACATTTCACCTTGCAGTTTTAGCTTAAGTAAACCATGGAAAACTCGGGCAGGCCTTACCGGGCCAGACACGGAGGCTGGGAAAGAGGTGCAACAGCAGACATGACAGAAAGCTGGAGGATCCAGGATAACGGTCGAGGACAGAACTTGAGATCAGAGGGAGGTCAGCAGGGCAAGAGCCAGGCTGGGCACTACCGTGCCAGCCCCAAAAAGGGAGGACTGGGGCCCATGAGCTACTCCCCTAGTGGATTCAGAGGTGTTCATAGCCCCTGTCAGAAGGAGGATATCCGCTGGTTCTCAGGTCCTGAGAGCAGTGGTGGGAATCGAGAAGATAACTGGAGAGAGCGCTCGCAGCAGCAGCACTGGAGGAGGAGTTCAAAGGGAGAAGGCCCAAAGGACGACAGGGAACAGGGGAGGAGAGAAACTGCTGATGGTAGTGCTCAAAAATCAGGTGAGGATTTGGAAAGCAGACTCTGGACAAAGAGTGAACACTTAAGATTATTTCCTTTTTGACTCTTTACTTTTCTACAGCTCTGATGCTAATCGTTTTAATGTACATTAGATCAAAATCTACCTAAATATTACTGCAAGAGCTGGCTGGACTCCATCGTCCATGATGTACACTGTATTTATTCACATTATCTCTGTAAAAGCGTAGCTTTGATGCGTATTTCTAAAGGGAGAAGACGGAGAAACAGAAATAAGAAGAAAGCTTTTGCTGAGGAGAACAGGGGCCTTGAAGAGTCCACACTCTCAGTCAAAGACCAGCGCAGCCTCAGACAGGCAGAGAGGCGGCTTAACAGAGATGAGATCTACCCTCTGAAGAAGGTATGCACGCTTAATATGGTAGCCCAGATACACTGCTTTATGTACATTTGCTTTAGAGCTGCAGTTGTTTTTCTTATTTGATGGAAAGAATTAACTAGATAATTGATCAATTGATTTGTTATAGTCTTAAGCAAAAATGCAAAAATTTGCAGGTTTCACATTCTCAAAATTTGCTTCTTTTCTTGGTCGTAAAGTGAATTTAAAACTGCTAGTATTCAACTGTAATCAGTATTTCCATGATGCAATATTTGATATATTTATGAGGTGCAGCTGAGCTTCCACATCAGTATAATTTTTGCAGCCATTGACTAATATCTGAATTTTCCGCTTTTTTGTTAATTGGTCCAGAGGTCCCACAGCAATCCCAGTGCACTTTACACATGCGCTCTGTGTGATGTTCTCCTGGAGTCTCTGTCTGATGCTTACAGGCATATCAGAGACAAACGACACAAGAAGAAGGCCAGAGTGAGAATCGACTTAATATGCAAATCACCATTTACATGATTACATTACATGATGCTGCCACACAATTCAATAAAAATCTTCATGCATTTAAGACTTGATGAACATAATTGTTTGTATGTTTGTGCTCATAGGAGAGGCAGGAACAGGTCATGCTGACAGAGATCCTGCCTCCCGGTCCAGAGCAGATCAGTGCATTGAGCGCTGCACTAGAGGCTGTTGTTCGGGAACATGGGATGAATGACGAAGATGTTGAGAGGAGGCAGTGTGTTGTCTTCATCATGCAAGACCTCCTTCTGTCCGTCCTGCCTGGTAACTCACCCAAGGACAAAATATAGGGAAATGACCTTGGTTCTCATGTTTTACATCAAGTCACTACTCTGCACATAATGTTTTAATTATTAACATGCTGTTTCCCTTTATCTTATCTCTAGAGATCAGACTCAGGCTATATGGATCATCTTGCACTAAGCTTGGATTTAAGGATTCTGATGTAAACATTGATATTCAGTATCCGCCTCATGTGAGTAGCTCAGTGTGAGTTTGATGGATGGCATAAAAGAAAAACAAATCCTTGAATTCTTAAGATTTAAATTGGGTTTTCTTTCTCTTCAAAAACACTCCCACCCCTCTCAGGAAAAAGATAGAACGTGATCAACTATACAGACATGCAAGTGATAATGTTATAATTTGTACATGAAATTCAAGGGACAGATCTAGATAATTTATATTGATGTAAGATTTTCAGAGTATTTTAGCTCCAGTATGACTTTATGGGGATAGTTTTGACATAGACTGGCAAAATATTTCAATTTCTTATTGTTCCACTTGCATATAGCATTTGTTTTATAATAAGCTTTATATGTGGTTTCTTTGTGGATGTGGACATTCATGTGTCCTTTTCATATCATATTTATGTTGTATGAAGGCTTTGAAATGGAATGTATTCACAGATGCATCAGCCAGACGTCTTGCTGTTGGTCAAGGAGAGCCTCTCTGTGAGCCGTGAGTTTCCTCTTATTCATTCAATTGCAAGATTTTCTTTGTGAAGAAATTTCACCATAGGAAAGTCAGTCATGTACTAGACTGTCTTGGAATTTTTAAAAATATAACATACTGTTGATTTTCCAGCTCTCTTTGTTGATCTGGAAGCTGACTTTCATGCCAGGGTGCCTGTGGTCATTTGTAAAGAAAAAAAGAGGTGGGTGTCTCTGACACTTACTGAGTTTTTTTTTTTTTTAATTGCATGTCAGATTTATAAATCAAACAGATTTTGTGACACTCTGAAACCGTGGTCTGTCAAATTTTCAGTTTGGTTGTTAATATATAATGAAGCCACTACAGTGGGACTTTTTACATGCACAGAGAGAAAAAGCACAATCACTCAAATGGTTACAGTGCACGCAGAACAAGTAAGCAGTAAACTAATGACACCTGAATCTGTTCTTTTTTTCTGCAGTGGCCTTATCTGCAAAGTCAGTGCAGGGAATGAAAACGCGTTCCAGACCACCTCCTTCCTGTCTGCTCTGTCCAGTCAGGAGCATCTTCTACTCCCACTGGTTTTGGGTCTCAGACACTGGGCCCAGGTATGTTTCCAGCCAAAACCCTGACTTCTTTTACACATTTATTTGAAACATCACATTTTGTTTTTGACGTGATGTCCCTGTGTCTGGCTTAGATCTGTGTGATCGACAGAGCAGAGGAAGGTGGGCTGCCACCGTATGTCTGTGCTCTCATGGTCATCTACTTCTTACAACAGCGCAAAGAGCCCCTCCTGCCTGCTTACCTGACACAAGAGGTGTGTGTTTCTTTTAACTTTTAGCCTGAAATAAAATGTCCAGTATAAGTTTTAGTACTGTCTGTTGCCTTTTGTTTTCATTTGGAACTAATCTTTCCATCTGATTGTCTTTAGATTAAGGTGTTTTCACTCAGCAGGCTGTCAGACTTCAATCTCACACATGAAGAGGATGGATATTTACATTGGGCTTATTCCCCTTCCTCCAAAGAATCATCACAGCCAGGAGACGCCTCCTGTATCAAGGGAAAGGTAAACTTGAAGATTCCAATGTAGTATTTTGCTTAAGAAGGGTGTGCTGGTTCCTTACCTTTGACAATTCGGTATACAGGGTTTATAGTTTTTATGATGAAATGGCTTTTTAAAGCCGAAACTCTGTAATTTTACACCACAGTAAAAAAAAAAGACTGACTAACCCTTTCTGTCACCACAGGTGATTTATCATAATCAACTTTTTGCTCTTATTGTTAAAGTTGCTAGATTTGGAACGTTCAGCTGCTCAAACTACATTGAAAAGCCACCAAAAAACTAAAAATAGTTCCTAAATTAAAAAAACTGATCATGTTGATGTTTAATCAAGAAAGAGAGCACAATGTGTTGTGAAAATCAGCATTATTGCAAAGATATAATCTAGAAGGAGTTTGGTATGCCTTTGAAAGCTGGTGGTAGCATGTGTGTGTCTGTGTGTACCGCCTAGTAGACCAACTAAGGTAATATAGTATTTTAAATCACTATCCTAACTAGTTCTTGAAAGTACACACCGACCCATTGTGTTTCCTTGCAGGTGCCGCTGGTTTTCCAGAGCCCTCATTCGCCTGTGGAAGTCGGGCTTCTTTGGGTTGAAATGCTTCGTTTTTATTCACTTGAGTTCAACATGGCTGACAATGTGATCAGTGTACGGACCATTGCCGTCCTCTCCAGAGAGATGAAAGACTGGCCGAAAAAACGCATCGCTGTAGAAGGTTAGAAAATTTGTCCTTTGTAGTGTGATTTAGAATTCATGGTTTCTGCGAACTGGAAAAAAAATCACCCACATACATAAATGCATTGATTACTTTATTAGTTGAAAATGTCACAGGAAAAAAATCCATTCAGTTGTTACATCTTTAAATTTTCGCAAGGATGTTTTTACATTACCCAGGTCTGGTGGAGCAATGCTAATGCCCAGGTTGAGACAAACAAGCAGCCATCCAATAAAACGCCACGTTTGCATTTCCGTATTTAGAGTTATTTCTATCACAGTTATTAATGGACACATTAATACTGTTAAATACTGATTTTGTTGGTAGGATATTGTTGATAAGCTGAATTGCTCATCAGTGATGCTCAAAAGCTTCAAATGCCACTCAACTCTATTTTGTCAGTACAAGTCTATCAGCTTTAAAATGACCATGATCACATACATAAAGCATTTGATTACTAATACATGGTTTAACACCTAACTAGTTTCCCTCTTTCTTTTTTCAGACCCATTTGCAGTGAGGAGAAATGTGGCACGCACAGTGAACAGCCAGCAAATGTACGAATACATTGTCCACTGCCTCAAAACTACATACAAGTACTTTGCACTGCCACTCAACAAGCCGGCTGCTGGTCACAAATCACAGGCACAGCGTGGACCGATTAAAGAGGAAAACCCAGAGGCGTTAAATGAAGACATTGTGTCAGATTTCAGTCAGCTCAGCATTCATTCACAACTTGCAAATCAACCTAAAGCTGTAGAGAACGGTCCTGAAGACTCTGACTGCATTATTGAGGAAGAGGAGGAAGTTGAAGAATACAGTGAATCCGATGAAGAGAGAGAAAATGAAAAGGTGGACCTGGGCAAAAGCAGTCTCTCTGAGGATGAGGAGGAGGAGGAGGAGGATGTGGATATTGATATGGACATGCACAGACACCACTTGGACAGCCTCACCACTGAGGATGAGGAGATTTTCCTGGTGGATGAGATCTCAGGGGAGGAGCTTTTGTCTGATGAGGAGGGTCCAGATTTGGACACACCTGGTTCAGTGGATGAGGAGGAGGAGGAGGAGGAGGTGGAGTTGGTACCTGTGAGTCTCTCGCCTTCACCTTCAGAGGATACAGTTAAAGATGAGAGCCCAGGAAATAACCAAAAACGGAGGAAACTGTCATATGAGTTCACCAGGCAAGCTTTCACTAGAGGGAAGGTAAGTATTGCCTCCTGTTTGTTTTCACAGTTCATACGTTTACACAAGAACCTCATTTAAAAGCAAAGTTCTTAATTTTAATGTGCTAGAAGACAAAAAGCTAATTAGAAATTTAAGTTTACTTTGAAAGGCAATGTGGTAATCATTTGTGTTTTGGATAAGTAAATGTGTGAAATAAGCTTCATGTGGAGCATTACGAATGTTAAACTCCGTTCCGTCTCTCTCAGTCACACATGGTCGTGTGCAGCTTGTGCAAGCGTGACGGACATCTGAAGAAAGACTGTCCGGAAGATTTCAAGAAAGTGCAGCTGGATCCTCTGCCCCCAATAACACCAGAGTTCCTCATTGTCCTCAACAAAGTGTGTGAGCAGTGCTACAGTGAGTATTGGGTGATTTCATAGGTATTTCATATCAGTGGTGGTTACATTAATGTTAATAAATTGCACCTCCTTTTGAAAAATTGGCACATTTTGCTTTAATTGACTGGCGTGACCTAGTTCAAATGACCTCACTTAAGACTACATGTATTCACTCAAAATTAATCAGAATAGACCAAATTAAAAATGCCAGTCTAAATATACAACATCATATACTGCATTAACCAGTAGAATTCATGGTCTGTGATATGTACAAGTGAAGGATGCCGGAATTATAAAGTACCAAAACAAACGGAAGGATAAACACATTAGGTAAACAAGAACATGCAGAGTGTGAATGACAACCGCAGTGACTTTAGTAACTACAGAACTATTGGTCCAGGTGCACTGAGTTACCTCAATCAGTCACCTGCAGATGAGAGAGACAGATTAGAAAGTGAGTCAGTATATACAAATACGATACAAATGCGATACAAGCTGGGGGGCGGGATCGTGGAACACGGAGGGGAGGGGTGAGTGAGTGTGTGTGTGTGGGGGGGGCAGGATGGGCAGGATGCATTTTTCAAATCTGTCTCAACAGCTAAACTGGTTTTCAGATCGTAGACCATAGCTTTAAGCAGAGGAGAAGATGGCTGAAGGAGGAAGAGGCAGGAGAAATATTCTCCAAACACTGAATGACAGTGAGTTAATTAAACGCTATAGATTGGATCATGCAGGAATCATGTTTGTGGTAGACCTCATGAGAGATGCGCTCACTTCTCCAATCCAACACCACAACGCAGTATCACCGGAAACGAAAGTTATCACAACATTAAGATATTTAGCATCCGGAAAGATGCTGCAGTGCAGCAATGATGGCTTGGGTCTATCACAGTCGTCCATCAGCAGGGTGAACACAGACTCCGGCAGGTGAGCCATGACAGAAATCAATTAAAGCTGGCCCATTCTCCACCCCATTTATATCAGCTAGATTACATACAAATATTACCAGCAAGGTGAGTACACAAAACGAAATAAATGTAACACTATCATCGTTTACAACATGAATAGTCCACTGCGCAAGTAGTACTGTGTTTTCATACTTTTTGTCAGCTACTTTTAAGTTATGATTTAAATTTATTATCAACAGAGATGTTCATTTCGTAAAATAGTATTTCTGTCCTAACACAGACTAGGTTCTGTGATTTCTCTTTCTATTCTATGTCGGTTATCACTAGATGTTTTAATTTACTTTTATCTAGTTTTTTGGATCAACAAATCACACCTTTTAAAATGTGTCATACCTAGCATTGGGGTCAACCACGCCTCCTCACTAAGTTAAGAGTCTCTGAGCTTTCCTTGTTCAGAGTTCTGTCAGAATGTTCTTGAATCAGTCTTAAGCTGGAACTCCTTACTAAAAAATTTTAGGCTAAGTTAGGAGCCTTCTGAGAGGACTCTGAGAATCTTTGTCGATATGGGCCCAGGATTTTTTTAAAGGTAAAATTTCCTTTCACTGGGCCAAGCAAAGGGTTTTCATCTGCCTCTATCGTGTTTAGGAAGTGTGTGGAGCCAAGGCATTACCCAGTAACTTTTTACTTACCATAAACTCTACACCAGCAGTTTTCTAAGTACAGTTTGAAGAAATCGTTTTAATTAAGTGTATGACTGTGGTCCAATCTAAGGAGCGGTCTGTTTCCTTTTTAGCTGACTTCGCCCCAGATGAACTGGAACTGGGTGTAAGGGAGCACATCCTTCAAGACTTGGAGAACTTTGTCAGACGACAGTTTCCTGGTAAAGTAAACAGCCACTTATGCTCTTCAGCATCTTTAGTTTTTCAAACTAGCAGGATAACACAAAATATTGCATTTTATTAACTTGCCCACTTATAATAAAATTGACAATGTTTGTGATGGACAGGAGCTTGTCTTCAACTGTTTGGATCATCCAAAAATGGCTTTGGTTTTAGACAGAGTGACCTAGACATCTGTATGGTACGGGAGGGGCAGGAGACCATCGATGTAAGTTATCATCTCATCTTATTCTTAGGGAGGCATTTATCTGTTATTGTGATCTAGTATGTTCTTGTTTTACATTAAATTGTTCTGGCAGTGTCTGTGCTAATCTTTTTGGAGCCATCGTTGTTATTTTAGAACAAAAAGTTGCTCTTATGTCAAGCCTAAACTCTGACTGCCTTCAGCTGCCAGTAGTTCTTCATAGGGCGTTTGTGGTCTGAATAACTGGCTCAGCCGCAAGCTCGTACCTTGAAGTCTGGCTAGATGGATTCTTGAATTGATTTTATTGATCTTGCAAATCCAGCTGCCTTGCAAGGAACTAGTAAAGTCTACTCAGGAATAATTTTTGCAGTTCAAGTTGGGCTACTATTACTACTACTACTACTACTAATCATCATCATCATCATCATCATCATTAAAAACAAGTTGTTGGTATACAGTGCTTCTGCTGCAACCATTAGTAATTTTAATTCTGAGGCATTTGTGGTAATAGGTGATTTTTGATCCGTTGCCCATTATCATCTCTGTTGTATGAATTTCTTCCACAGGATACTGACTGCATCAAAATAATTGAAAGCCTGGCAAGATTGCTAAAGAAGCACCCAGGTCAGTATATAGTATGTAGCCCAGGATCACAAATGAAATCTGTGCAGTTTGACACCCTGTACCCTGAGACCTTCAGCTCAGATAAGAAAGCTGATGGTAAAACATAAAATTTGGCAATGATATCAATCCAGTGTTTCTCAAGAAGTCTTTAATGTTTACAAAACAGAAACAGGGATTCTGTCTTGAGAACATGATGTAATTTCTTCACACTTGGAGGTAATGGTAATGAGTCATTTCATGAAAAGCTAATAGTCAAATAATAGTTTGTTCCATACGTCAGGCTCCTACACACCAAACTGACAACAAAGAACAAGCTGCGACAAAGATCGGCTGCTGCGCCGCGTTTTGTCCCCCGCTGTCCGGCCAATAAGTAGCACTGTTCACACCACTAAGACGACAGCTGGCGACACAGATATACAAACTGTTGAGTTGATTAAACAACATTTTTTGAACTCACTTTAGCTAATATAACTGCTTCTAACTGATAATATGTCTGATAAAAAGTTACAAAGGGCACGAGTGAGAAGTCAAAGTAGAAAATAAGGAAGAGCTCTGTTTCTTTGTGCACTACTCTGCTTACCCAAACAGCCAATTTGAGTGATTTCTCTCACCGATGAGTCGCCGTCAATTCTACCGATTGAATCGGCCAAAAAGCCTCTGACAAGCACAGAGCAGTTGCAACGCTGCAGTTCACACCACACTGACCAGAGTCATGACTCTCTAACAGCCCTGACAAGTCCCAGCTCCCGATGGTCAGCCTGGTGTGTAGGAGCCTTAACAACTTCACTGTAAAGTTGGGTGTAGATTAAATTTGTATAAAACACAAAGTGTCCCTTAAACCTGTTTTAAAATCTGCATCCCGTCATCAGGTCTGAAGAACATTCTGCCCATCACGACAGCAAAAGTACCCATTGTGAAGTTCTACCATGTTCGCACTGGCCTCGAGGGAGACATCAGCCTCTACAACACTCTGGTAAGAA
>JAQLOL010000021.1:14427463-14444392 GCA_029783665.1 Naso thynnoides | reverse complement strand
TACACTCTTGTAAGAATTTTTCGCACTCTTAATTTTTTTCCTGGTTTTATTTTGCCCTTTGATGTGTTGTTGAATAAGTTATTTAAGACAACTCTTTCTCTTTCAGGCCCTGCACAACACACACCTGCTAGCATCATATGCTGCCATCGACAGAAGAGTGAAGATCCTCTGTTACGTCATGAAGGTTTTTGCCAAAGTGAGTATATTTAATAAACCCACAGCCAAAGGGTGTTCATAAGTCTCCAGTGATTTTATACTGTATACTGATACTGTAGTACATTTGTGGGATTTTTGTGATTATTTTTTTGTCCCATTACAGATGTGTGACATTGGGGATGCTTCTCGTGGCAGCCTGTCGTCTTATGCTTACACCCTGATGGTGCTGTTCTTTCTCCAGCAGAGAAACCCGCCAGTTATCCCTGTGTTGCAAGAGGTACAAATAACAACCATGTTTTTTTAAAACAAGGTAGAGATTTTATGTTTCTTTTGAGCTAAATATTTTCATGATCTTCTTCAAGGTGAAGTTTGTTTTTTTGGACAGTAAGCTTTATAATAAGGATATTTACAATCAGATTGCCCAAGTGCAGATGCTCTGTTGTTTTCAGCTAACAGTGGCATCAGCAACAAGCTCCTGCTCTCAGGACTGCACCGTTTGTCATAATGATGCTGTAAAACACTATGATCGGAAATATCCTTATTAAAAGGCTTCATGTCCAAAAAAACAAACTTCTCCTTTAATTTTTGAATGTTATAAATGCGTGGATGTGGGGCCGTTACGTGCCATTTATTTTGGGGTTCAGTATCAAACTATCATAGACACTTTTATTTACCTCTTCTGATTTAAACACACAACTTGACTTCATAGAATTTCTTTGTTTGGACCATCAAACCATTTTTCCCTGTCCAGTTTTTCTTTTACATCCAAAATACCACTATGTTGTCTGCCATATACATAAAAAACAAATGTGAGCAATTATTTGTCAATATTGCAATGAACTCCGCAAATTTTGAACTTCTTAGCTGTCTGTCTGTTGCAGATTTACAACGAGGGAAAAAAGCCAGAGGTGCTAGTTGATGGCTGGAATGTCTATTTTTTTGATGATTTAAAAACACTGGTAAGTATTTTGTGATTTTACATACACAATTAATATCTAATTGAGTTTCCATTTTAGACCATATTTTGACCACACGTGAATCTTTCAGCCCAGCCGCTGGCCACAGTACGGGAAGAACACTGAGACGGTGGGGGAGCTGTGGCTCGGCCTGCTCCGCTTTTATACCGAAGACTTTGACTTCAGAGAGCATGTTGTGTGTGTCCGTCAGCACAGCCGCCTGACCACCTTCAACAAGCAGTGGACATCCAAATACATTGTCATTGAAGGTCAGCTTGTGTGACAAACTCAGAGGCCACACATGACCAATAAAACTATAAATGGCTAATATAAAACACAGAAGTATATAAATATTATTCCATTAGACTGATGTGACGAGTGCTGTGTCTTAGTTTAAACTAACCACCAGTCCCAAAACATAGGCTGTTGAAATCATAGTTTTGTATCTGGAGCAGTCATTATTACATGCTGCTAATAATTAATGTTATTGGATTGTTTTCTGTATTGAATTGACTTACGTAGGAATGCTTGAAAACATTTTTAATTGTTAAATTGAGTTGCTTTCTCTTATTATAGATCCTTTCGACCTGAATCACAATCTTGGTGCTGGTCTGTCCAGGAAAAGTATGTTTGTTTCTGTTTTTATCTCTCTACTCATTCCATTTGCAATAATAGTGTTGTTCTTTCCTTCTCAAGAGTATTTTCTCATAATCTCATGCCTCCTTGTTTTGTCATCAAACAGTGACCAACTTCATCATGAAGGCTTTCATCAATGGCAGAACAGTGTTTGGTACACCAATCAAAGCCTTTCCCCTAGAGTACCCCAGCCAGATGGTAGGTATGCACAATCTAAACATCTCATTTGGCTTTTGTGTTGTAATTCTCAAAACACTGAAACTGTGATTTGTGTTGGACTGTTGCAGGAGTATTTTTTTGATCCAGAAGTTCTCACTGAGGGAGAAGTGGCTCCCAACGACCGCTGCTGCCGTATCTGTGGCAAGATTGGCCACTTCATGAAAGACTGCCCCATGCGTAAGAGGTAGGTATAATCCCAAATACGTCTGACTTTGTCATGTGTGCATGTGTCATTTGTCATGCAACATGATTGTGTATGTATGTGTCATATTGCGCAGGTCCAAGCATAGAAGGGACAAAAAGCCCGAGCATCTGCGGGATAAGATGGACACTGGAGAAGAAGCCATGGATCAGGGCAGGCATAAGAGTGAGCACTGGAGGAAAAGAGATGCACTGGAGATGCGCTGCTGCTTCTTGTGTGGATCAAGTGCCCACATCAAGAAGGACTGTCAGCTTTACAGAAGCCCTGCAGGTTCAAGCAAAGTTCTTATTTTGTTTTGTTTTTTACAATCAGGTTGTTAAGCCCTTCCAAAAGATACTTCTTTGATCTCCACAGTAAAACTGGCAGTTCTGTTTGTTAGTTTCCTCCTGTTTCTATTACATGAAAAATATAAAGCACAAGAAATTAATACACATTGAAGTCATTGGCTTCATTTTTATCTTGAATTGTCATTTGGCAGGTCATGTGAAGATGGAAAGTTTTTCTTCCCCCTCGTCAGCTCACCTGAGAAATTTGAGAGAAAAGGAGCGACAGGTATGATCTCAGTTTGACAGTCAATGAAAAATACTTTTAATGTGTTTTTACGAAACTGTTCAGCAACACCTGCACTCCTTGTTGTCTTCCCTTTTTTAGGGATCACCAGTACAGGAAGAGAAGAAGAAGAGAAAGCAACAAAATGTGATACTAAGTCCACAAGCGGGTAAGTAAATTCACTATATTTTTCAACTTAGCTAACTGTAAAAAAAAATAAAATAAAATTCTGATATTGTGTCATTGCATAGCTATTTTGATATTTTATTGATTTATACATGTATTTATTATAATTTAGGTCTTCCTGGAATATGAGAGGTAATATACCTATCATGAAAATACAGAAAGACAACTCCAATAATTCAAAAATGTTCATAGAGCTAATGATTTTGTACAAATAAAGCAGCAAATAAAGCAGCAAATAAAGCAAATACAGCGGTCAGTTTGTCAAGATGAGACAGTCTGCCTTGTTCTGTTATTTAGCCCAATTAGTTTTGTCTTTACAAAAATGTCAGGTGCAGATTAAAAAATATGTTTTGGAATAAACTTTGACGACTGCATTCTGGTTTGTTTCAGGTAGTTTAGCCTGCCGAAATTTGGGTCGCTCTGGTTACAGGAAGAGCCCAGTGGAATGAGCAGCAGCTGTGGCTACACAAACCATAAGCTTCTACTTTTGTCCAGGCAGACAGCAACCCAAAGTCCAGAAACCCTTAAGTTTGAATGGGACTGCTGGGCCACTGGGAGCCCGTCAAAAGCCAAAGCCAGGACACCTTGACTTGAAGCCACATAGGGCCTTTTATGTGTGTGTGTGTGTGTGTATGTGTGTATGTGTGTGTGTTTTTTTTTTCCCCCACCCATGAATCTCTCCTCCTTAGAGGATCTTTTTAAACCTTTAATTTTAATTAGACAAGTCATTATGCATGCATCTCATGTCTTTGTTTACCTGCACTGCCAGTCAAGTTGTTTTTTTTAAAGCAATGTCATTGCAGCTTTAGTGTGAAATCTAATTTGAAAGTGTAAGTCATTTTAAAGTGTCTGTCATATGACTAACATTAAATAGGTTAGGTCCACCATAATAAACATATCTTATTAGCAGACAACATACAGTACTATATATTATTTTACAGGTTCAGTAGTCCTCACAGTCAAATGAGACTTAGTGTTGGTAAACTATCATGGCTGTTTGAAATTAAACCAAAAAGAAACTTATCCCTTAATTTATTCCTTATTTTAAATATAAGGCTTTGTATTTCACACCTTTTCTTCAGATTTTACTTAAAAACTACACTTTGGGTTCTCAAAAACTTTTAAAAAGGCAGTGTCCCATTCATAATGGTCAGTGATCCTTTTTTTATTGAATTTCTTTTAAATCCTGTTTAAGTTGTCCTCTGCACTGACATCCAACTGTCTGTTTCTCCTTCAGCCTTGAAAGCAGTTCTGTATTCAATGTGTAACCGTGTTTGTGCGTCTCTGCATCGCAGAAACCACCCTGTAGATATGTTGTCAGGATCATAGTTTTATTTTTTTTAACTGCTGATCCACCCCCATTTCATAGATGTGTACTCTTCTAGCGTGCACACTGCCGTCAATGTAAAGGGTAGGACAGCAAACCCTGTCCTTCATCTTCACGTGTTGTCATAACTATATATCAGGAACACATAGTGAAGGAAGTTGGGCAGAAAGTATGATTTTTACACTCAGCGTTAATTGTGTACACTGGTGTAAACACTGTTTGCTTGTTCTAAAATTGATCTATAGGTTACTCAGTTCGCTCTGTGGAGAGAGAAATGTATTTATTTGACATGAAGGCTTGATTCTGTTGTGCCACAGATTGGTAGCTGCACTGTGAGGGGTCCACACCCCTGAATTATGTTGCTGCTAGTTAATGTCTCAAAGACCTGCTTATCATAAGCTTCAAATATGGACTGTTTGGCTTTACTGTTGTCCTAATGTGGCTGAATTTTATAAAAGAAATGTGTTGTTGATGCTATTATGTTTCTCATTTTAAAGTAGCTCTATTTTAATGCCAGCCTTATTGCATTTCTTTTGTTGGATTCAAAGGGGAGGTTTAATTTGTAACAAAGGAACCCCGATCCTGCCAGGAAGCGTTGGCTTACGATCAATTTTGTGTCTCAAAGAATTAATTAAACTGATTTGAAATCCCTGTGTGGAATATTTTCATCAACATTTTATTGTAATGCTGGACTCACTTTAAAAATTTGTTTATTTTGTGTTTTGTTAGATTGCTCTCATTGGGGCAGTTTAGTTGGTCCACCACTGCTTCTGGACTTTTTGTCTCTGTTAGTCTTGACAAGACAACCTTTTATATACGAAAAAAAAAATAAAAAATCACAGCGCAGTGCCAGTTATTTGATCATGGAAACAGAACAACAGGTTTGACCGAAGCTGGCAGATTAAAAATGCTGGAAAATAACATGTAAAACTCAAGAACTTTCAAAAGTAATCAGTTAGGCAAGATGAATGAAATGAAAACAGGCAACACAACATTTAAACAGAGGCAAAGATTACCTGTATATTTCAAAAATGATCAATAGTGTTACTACAACCTGTATTAGGAGTGAATCCACTGGTGTTCACATGCTGTCCCGTTTGTGACTGCATCTTCTACTTGAAAAAACTACTAAACAAAAAAGCTTCAGTGAGAAATCAAGAGCAGACATATGCTGCACTTCAAGCAACAGGGTGATAAATGGACAACTGAGTGAAATGCTATTCAGGGAGAAACCGATGACAAGATGTGGCCAAATAACACACCTGAGCATAGATAAAGATTACCGTGTCTATAAAAAGATAAATACTGAGATGAAAATGGAGTCCTGAACCATTTTAATCAAGTTCTGTAAGGAAAAATTCATGAACCCTTTTACTACAAAACATAGAATAAAGTTTGACATCCTTGAGGCTTTAGAGTTTCTAGCCCCTTAAATCTGCCACAAAAATCAGACCAGGTTGAACAAAACATGCCCAACAAAAATCAGTGCCACAAATGAAAAGTTGTGTTGCAAAAATCACATTAAATTTCACTTTAATTTTGTTCAATGTAAGGAATAATCAGTATGAACAAGTACTTATTTGTCAAATGAACAACTTTAAATTGAGCAGAATTTCCGTTTCACAGGCTACTTTCCTCAAATGGCACATGCAAACGCTTCACATGGGTCTCAAGCTTGACAGGATGTTTTCAAGCCACAAAGGAGACCAACATCCTGTTTTCCTCAGACTGTACAAAGCATTTGGCTTCACTGCACCATCATTTTTATTGTAACAGTCAGTTAAAGCCTTCTAGACAACAAGAAATGTCGAACAAAGAAGCAAGATTTTGTTTCTGTGCATTCAAATAAATGTTATTCTGGGTGATAACAACATATATTTTCAATGAGCTTTGATTTAACAACCAGACAAAGTGATAGGCTGTTGACTGTTCACATGAATGAACTGAAGAAAGGAACATCTGGGTTGTGTTTGTTGCACTGAATGCTTCGCCTGCTTTCCAAAACAGCTAGGAACAGTTTAACTTCACACCATAACAGCCTGTGTTGTACTGTCAGTTTCTGTGTTTTTACAAATGAACAGACTTTCGGCGCATCCTTGCATCTTCAGATGGTTCCTCGCTCTCTGAATCATCATCCTCTTCCTCCTCGGGGAAGCACTCATCATCATCCTCTGCAGTTGGCATCTTAATGACAATTTCATCATCTGCGTCGTCGTCGATGACCATGGCCTTCCTTCTCTCAGAAAAGGAGGGGGTGCAGAGCAGCGTGGTGTCGTTGCTGCATGTGGATGCATTCATGGAACCAGAGGACTTTTTCTTTCCAGTCACCTGGGCAGCAAATCCAGGGAAGTCATAGTCGATGCCATGTGCTGCAAGCCTCTTCCGGAGCTTCAATTCTTTACGCAGGAGTTTTCCTTTCAGTTTGGGGACTTGCTCTGCTGTGATTTTCTTGTTATATCGTGCAACAGCAGGATTTGAGGGTTTCCTGAATTTTCTTTGGGAGCCAACAAACAGCTTTTCATGCACCTTCCCAGGTGGAATTACGTGACATTTGATAAGTCTCTCTTTCATGAGGTAGTTGTTCATGGTCTCTGCAGCAATTTTGGCTACTTCATCGCAATCAAACTCGACAAATGCGTAGCCTTTGCTTCCACCTGTCTTTTTACTCCTGGACAGTCGTACCCTCAGAACTTTACCAAACTGTTCAAAGTAAGATTTGAGCTGCGGTTCAAACAGTCCGACTGGCAGGTGACCCACATAAATTACTCCAGGGGTCAAACACTTGCCCTTGCTGGATTTTTTTTTCTTCACCTCCTGCACCTTCTTCTTGAATTCAGACTCTTGTCTGAGGTCCAAAGCCAGCATTTCTTCAGTCGGTTTGGGAGTCACTTCTGGATTACTTTCGGTCATTTTGATTAAAGAATGAAAAGGGAGATTTATCGTAAAATGCAGCTTTGTAGACTTTTATCCGTGAGCTCATTGGCTATTGCACCCTTCTGTCATTCCTTCAGCCAATCATAAAACGGATAAGTTTTTAGTGATGGGCGTTTCCCTTTTTTGTTACACGCATGCGCAGTTTCATGTTGTGATTTTAACTGTAGCAACATGTCTGCCTCCATGGTGCGAGCGACCGTCCGAGCGGTCAGCAAAAGAAAGATATTGCCTACAAGAGCCGCACTGACACTGGTAAGTTTTAAACTGGTTACAAACTCGTGGATTCAGCGTGTCTGTCCACGAAATATGTTTAAAGTAACGTTGGAAAGTGTGGCGCTGACCGGCGGCTGTGGATGAAATGTTACGTGATCTAAACCGCTAGCGTTAGCTAACTGGCTCCGTCTGTGACGTAAACGCTAGAAAGTTCCGTAGTAATGTTTCTACTTGAGTAATTTTCGGAGCTTTTCTATTTTATTACAAACGTCATCGTGTCAATAATTTTTTTATTAACTGTTATGCACGTTGTTGAGATTATACAAGCTTGACACTCGGTTGCAAGGTCCAAACTGCCGTAGCTAACAGATGCTAATGCACGGTTGTGATAACACTAAGGTTAGTTTGGTAACGTTATGTGTCCTGACAGGCGGTGACTGTTCTGTCCTATAACAGCGACTTCACAGCATATCAGCTGACAGCTAAGTTAAACACAATATGAAAACAATGTTGTGGCTTACAACGTTTAGTTAATCCTCTGACGTTAATGTTACCACAGTTTTGAAAACAATAACGTTAACGGTTCCAAATTCAACAAAGTCTTATTGTATGAGGCCAAAACTGTCAACGTCATATTCATAATTGCGCAGTTAAGGTTAACGGAACGAAAATTAGCTTGTTTTGCACCAAGGCTACATAGATTACGAGAGACGGGTTATTAAAATTGGTTTAATCCGATGCGGAGAAGGCCGAAATATCCCTTAGTAACGCTACCTGGCACCACTAGTACCCGATCCCTCAAAAAAAAAATAAAATAATAAACAAAACAAGCAAACAAACAAAAAACGATAACGGTAATATCATAACACAACCAGGCACTTGGAGATGTGTCGTAAGTGATGATTGGAGGGATTTCATTTACATGATTTTTTTTGTTTTGTTTTTTAGGAAAATCTTACTCATTTTCAGATAGTTTCAGTCCCTGTGACTAGAACTGCCTAGAACCGAATAGACATTTTTAAAATGGAGAGATTTGCCCTTTAATTTATAGATAATTTTAAGAAACTTATTGCAGCGGCTCAAATCACATTTTAGTTGCAACTAGTTTATATTTTACTGAGGTAATAAGTAATATAATTTGACTATATATGTTTTTTGTAATTGTGACTGAAATATTCTCTAATTATTGCAGAAGTACTGTATTTATGAGGTTAAGCCAGGGGAGCCACCTGTCAGTGCAGAGTCATGGTTTGCTAAAAAAAAACAAACAAACATTTTGAAGTTGAACTTAAGTGTAACGAGTTCTTCTAACAGGCTGTTACAAGATAATGTGTGTGTTTGGTGTGTTAAGCTGATAAAAGTCTCGGACTAAAAGAAGTGTTAAGAAGTGGGACGTCCCTCAACGCTGAGACAACTGCAGATGATGTGTCACCTCAGGGTTCTGCTGTTTAGGACAGAGATAAACATAAATGTTACAGAAATATGCATGATGAACACTTTTAGAATAAACACTTTACAAGATGATTTTAAATGAATTTGCTGAATTCATGTGCTGAGCCATGATAGCCGTTATAAATTAAGAGAAAAGGAAACATGCGAATATAAAGTGTAAAATCCTAGTGTTAATGTTATTTACACACTCTTTACAGACTTAAAGGGTAATTTGTCACTTACCATCACACTTGGATGGCAGTATAGTTATGAAACAACTCCAAGCTGTGACACAGTAGGGATGTGCAGGACATTTGGCATCAGCAGTACAGTTGCAAACATGCAGATGAACCTACGGCTTTAAGGATTAGCACCATGTGGATAATGTCGTTCACCTCAGTCTCCTAAATGCCTCCGTGTGAGAGCCTGAACACTGGGATCTTTGTTTTCTGCACCTACGCTCATTTAGTTACAGCAGAAGCCACACTGCTTCAGATTATTTCATTTCCTGTGCATATTTGCTAATTTCAAATGATTTGAAGTGTAAGTAGGCCCAGGTTTCTACTGATAACCCAAACCCTGTTTTGATTCTTATTCATTCAAACACTGTCAGGGAATGTACAGTATTTGTAGTTGCTTGGATATGAAGTAGATTTTTAGAGAACTAATGCTGTTAATTGTACAAGGACCCTCTAACCTGGAACGTTGTTCAAAATATTAATGTTTAAATTAAGATATAAATTAAATAGCATCAGAGATGTCAAGATCTGCCTATGTGAAAATGAAATGCCTATTGTTATAATTTTAGCATTTTAATGTAAACAGCACTGTTGTTAAAGAACAAGAAAGCAATGACAGAATAGAGACCTACATATTTCAACAAAAGAAAATTAAAGCTACTGTTTTGAACGCCCTTTATGGCGATTTATGCTATGCCATAAATAGTTTTGTAGAGTTTATGAGGTGCACTGAATGACACATGAAGTCTGCTTTCCCTGTGAGTGTGAAACTAGTTTCCAACACAGACAAACAGACAGTAAAACTGAAGCAGTCCCTCCATTAATGATGCCAAAACATGGTAGACTCTCAGCGTAGTTTTATTTTAATGTGACTATTTCGGCACAGATACTCTGTTTATACCCCAGTTTGGTGGTTAACGTTCCAAGGTTTAGGCTACTTGCCAAATGTGTTGATTTTTGACTCTGCCAAACTTCCTCCAGAAAAGGCAGTGTGCTAAAAGATCGATCCCAGAATTTCATGAATTGTTATCAGTATTACCACCAAAGTAACTTAAACCAGCACCAAAGTCTGCTTCCTTCCTTAGCATTCAGTTGCATGGAATATTTAAACCAGTCACAGTTTTGCCAAAAAACACTGCATCCTTTTGAAACCAATGTATTTTATTGCTATGCTTTGTAGTTACTTAATCTTCTGTTGTCTTTTTCTTTAGACTCCATCAGCTGTAAACAAAATTAGGGTGTTGCTTCAGGACAAGCCAGAATATGTGAGTAATTGATACGACATATACATCATAACATCAAGCAAATTGTGCTTCTCTACATCTTTTGTAATGGCAGCAGGATGCCATGTTGTTAAAGCCTTAAATGAGTCCTGCATATAAATCTTATGGCGGGGTTGCATAAACTTCTCAAGTATGATTGTAAATGGAAAATTACACTGTAAGGTGATGCCCCTCTCGCTCTTCATAGATTGGCTTGAAGGTTGGAGTGAGAACACGTGGCTGTAATGGACTAACTTACACACTGGACTACACCAAGGAAAAAGACAAATCTGATGAGGAAGTACTGCAGGATGGTAAGCTATGTACAACTGTTTTTCCTTTTATTTTTGATTTTGAATGTTAGAGAAAAGAAGATATTTATTTTATTTTTGAGAACAATTCCAGACTTGCATAGCCATCTGCAACAGTAGCTTTCTACGACTCCATGCCAGCGACAGCCGTGGCCAGAAGCTTGGACTTGGTATCTGTGCTAAAAACCTCAGTGGCTATCCTGCCGCAAAAAAGTGACAGTGACATGAGTCATTCAAACTTCTCCGTTGAAGCAACACTGTTTGTCATGCTGAGATGCCACCAAAACATTAAGAGGCCGGTGGCATTTTACGCAACTCAATGCTTTTATTCAAATAATGTGTATTAAATGAAGTACTCTGTTAGTATCAGTATCTCTAAAATATAAAGGCTCTGGTACAGAAAATGAGTAAATTTATTCATATTTGGTACAAATAAACTCTTGGACTAAAAGATGAAGTGGTTACATTTTTGTGGTCAAAGGTCAAGGTTGCTTTGCCCTCAACTGTTTTTGGCCATAGATCATACTTCACATTTGGTTGGATGGTGAATTCTTGAGACTAATGTTGTGCCCAGCTGGTGATAACTGCCATTTTGCAAAAGAAAACACACTTTACACCTTTTATATTAAATTTTTCCACCACATAAATAAATGGTTATTGAGACTTGTAATGTAAACTACAATTTCATTGGTCCTCAAAGGCACAGATCTACAATGCTAAAATTTCAGTTTAGTGATATTACTTGGGGTTGCTTAAGTTGTAATTTTTAACAGTCATACAAAGAAAAAAGACTTTAAATTTGTTTTTGTTAGGGGTATGAGGCGTCATTTAGTATCTATGAAAGCACTTTTCAAGTCGTATCAATTATTATTTATAGGGTTTAAACTTTGGAGTTGTGACATTTTTGCTGTGACTCTGTTGCAGGTGTGAGGGTGTTCATAGAGAAGAAGGCTCAGCTGACCCTTCTAGGCACTGAGATGGACTTTGTGGAATCAAAGCTGTCCAGTGAATTTGTCTTCAACAATCCCAACATCAAGGGAACATGTGGCTGTGGTGAAAGCTTCAACGTGTGAGCATCCTAGAGCCCCTGTCCTCCCCGCTGCCCCCTCACTGCTCCAAACCCCGTCCCAAAAGACTGAGAGAGTGAATGTTGATGCTCCGTCATGAGGAAATCGCTGAGATGTGGACGTGCCTGCGGTCCTTCCACTGCTCCTCCTGCAGACCACTTAAAAATGCACGCCCGTGCAGTCCATGTATGTTCATGCTTAGAGAAGGTTTTCAGTGCAGTCAGTGTAGTTAAAACTATCTCAGTGTGTGAATTTTAGGTTTAAATACATCCAATGTTGACAACTGCTTTTTCATCCTAGCCTCTGCATCTAAAAGACCTTTAGGAGGACCTCAAAAGCGAAGTGTTTTTTATTTTTTATTTAACACAGTGACTGGCTGATATCTCACACATATACGCACAATATTTACAGTCAACCTTCACTATGACTTTAACAAGGAAGAATTGGCACAATATGGCAAAGACCATGCTTACTGAAGATGAGAAATGATCCGGTTTAAGTTGGTAAGGCTGAGGCATGATACAATGTGTTCTGCTTTTAGGATTGAATCAGTCCATTGTCCACAATTTCGACTTAGCAGTTTGATAAACACATGGTAAGACAGTGTGCTGTCATCCTGAGTCATGTGCCAGAAGTATGAAAAAGTGGAGGAGTTTGAGTGTCTTGAGACTGCTTCATTAGTTTGTAAAAGTGTATATTTATATCTGTGTGTAAATATAATAAATGTACATCTTTCTTGAACCACACAAGCGCACAAAAACATGCACCAAACATGTATTTTCCTCACATAAGAGTACATGAGGTTTATGTTGAATTCTTTTTGCTTGATCAAAGCCAGGACTTTGTATAGACTGTTTGCTCTTAAGATTTGTAACCTGTGCAATATGTCTGTGTGTATATATATAAAATAATAAAAGGCTAAATCCAGAAAAAAAAATGACTGTTCACTGACAAGTGTTTAGCAGCTTGAGGAGGAGTTGTAGCAGAATGATTAGCAATCGCATAAGTGAAATAATAAAGTCAGACCAGTTGTCATGGAGATGGTTTAGTTGTTCTTAGAATCTTTTTCTCACTTTGCTAGAACTAATTTATTCTGTTTCACCTGTAGATATTTTTGCAGCAGACTGATAAACTGTCATTTCACATCTGTTCATCTGTTTGTATTCAGGCTGATGGAGAAGCAGGTACAGTGATTTTTAGAGATTTATTTTTATCTATTTCAGGTTGTAAACAACTTAATTACGGTGTGTACTTTGCTTCAGTTTTTAAGGTCTTTTGGGGTCATGGACAATAAAAACATGGAAGGAAATTCTGACAGCAGAGAGTCTTATGAGATTAAGGTAATAAAAATGAAACATTTCTCATTTTTAGATTTACTAAAAGCTTTTTTTTTCTTTTCAGTTCAACCAGGCTCTGTTACTTTTTAAAAATTTGTTTTCTGTAAGCTTTGAGTGTGTCAGCTCAGATTATAAGGAAGGATGTGCAGACATTCCAGTTTTAGTTTTTCATATTGCATTTAGAAGTCACATAAACTATGACTTTCAGGGTGGTATTAAATACCAGGAAAAAAAAGTAAAAAATAGTGATTGAATGGAAAATACATATTACAATTGCTTTTTTTTTTTTTTTTTTTTTACATTGAAGGCCACTTTGAGGCAGCAGACTGAGGTATAAATACAACACTGACAAACATTCAACAGAAGTTATGGGGCATGTGTTAGCAAACATCATTCATTTGGAACTAAGAGACTGAGCAGAGACAATGTCTGAATCATTGGCAGCTATGAGCTCTTCTACGTGTGCTTTGTCTTTCTTCATTATCAGAAATTTTCCATTAACAACAAAACTGAAAACACAAAACAAACAACAAGCTCAAAACAGGCTTTGTTAAGCTGCAGGGTCAGATGATCATATTCCGTGATTTGGCCATTAGAGACTACTTGCATTTTTCACATAATTTGGATCACTGCTGATATAAAAATATCAAATATGGCAGCTTTGAAATTACTGTGGTTGGGGAAGAAAGAAAATAAAATGTGTTGACAAAGCACATAGTTGTGGCAGCAAAGATACTGAAGATATTTTTCTTGTCTTATATCTGTGAAATTCTCCTTCTGCTGCTTTTCCAAGACTTCAGATTTATTAAAGACTTTGGCTGAGATGAAACCACATCATTGTGACACCACACGTATTGACCCTGGAATCATCAGCACTTCCTTCTCCATCCTAAAAACTACAGGAACAGGCACTTCTACCACTCGTGGGTCCTTCAGATCCAGAGCCATCCTCCCTGAAAACATCAACAAGTTGTCCAAGTGTCAGTTTAAGAGGCGGGATCACCTGAGTGAAAGCTTGTCCACCTCAGTACCTGTTCCTGCCCCCGTCACCACAGTGGCCTCGCCTCAGGGGCGACAACTGCTGTCGAGTTTACCACCCTTTAATCCTGTCTTTCTGGCACGTCTGGTGGAAAGGTCAAAGATGTTTCCTTCTGACTCAATCTCCTCTATTGAGGAGCGGCTTCAAAAGCATGAGATACAGCCGTATGTCCTGGGTGTGCAGGCTTGGACCAAACAGAAATTCTGTGAACCACGGTGAAGACTGCTGAATAAATTTCCCCAAACCTGTCAATAAAAACTTTTGTTACATTTACAGATACACGTAAGCCCCTAATGCTCTCCTTCAGCACAACCATAGACTGGGGAGTCTGTAACTTTTAGAGCAGGTAGTTTATGATGGAATATTTACTAATAAGAAATCAAAGCCTGATTAGAAAACACTTTGTTATCGCAGGAAAGCATGGTTAATGCCTTTTGTTCCTACTTCCTACCCACTGTAAGGCATCGGGGGAGCAACATGGTTTTGGTGCATGATAATAATTCTTTGACAACAATTATTTTTACAATAACAACAATCTTTTTTTTTTTTTTACATAGCATTGGTTTGTGACAGACAGTCTAACTTGTACTGATTTAGTAACCCAGCATGCAAAAGGTGACAAAAAGTTACATTTAAAAATGTTTGTAACTGAACACATCCAAAGTGGAAACAACTCCAGCAAACATTTTTTTCCACTCTATGAAAACGCTCTACGTGCTTACAGAAAATTGAGTTCCCTCTCTTTTGCAGCAATGTGTTTGGAAAATTCATTTATTTAATTTGCAGTTTAAAACACATTCATTTCTTGTGTTTTCCTTTTTCTTTTTTAACAAAACAGACAAAATAGAAAAGACTGTTTATAAAAGTATTTAGAGGGCCTGAATATGTAAACAGTCTGAAGACAGTGCAGCTCTCATCACACTTGGGGTTAAATTATATTTATTCAGTGCATATATAAGTGTAATTTTAATAAAATACTCTGCTACCTTTTTATTTCATCTCATGCAAAGAAATGATTTTTATGTCTTTGGTAGCCGGGGTTCTATGTGAAAAAACTTCAAAAACAAAACTGAACTTAAACACTTTCATTTCATGCTACACAAATGAAAAGGTTTGCCATTTGCTACTTTACCATGACGGATGTCACAACAGCTTTTAAATGGTCTTTTGTGTTGGAGATGGAGGGAGACTAAGATGTGCTGTCACCTCGACCCCCGACTGCCTCCATGATTCATTCTTTTTCATTTTGGTTTGCAGTCAGAACCACTTATTATGATTCCCCTGCTGCTGTTATGAATTGACTGTGAGTGCACTGTGGTGACAAAGTAAAAGTTGGTGGAATATCAATTTTACAGTAGTTAAGTTTTAGACACTATTCTTTAAAACCTGCTCAGCTCTACTAAGCACCCTCAAAGGTATTCCCTCTACCCCAAGATGAAGATGGAGCTCAGTGTTCACTTATTTTAGCGGGAAACATGAATACAGAGGCCGGAGGAGAGATTGATCATAAGGGACCCAAAGAAGAAGCAGAGATGCACTTTCTTTCATCAGTGTCCTAGAGGTCATGCTGGGCATTCGAACACTGTGCACTCATTGATCATTTATTACTTGTTCTGGTGATGAGAGCAGTCTAACAACCCTGGTGTGTTGGAAGAAACACACACACACACACACAGACCATCTATGGCACAATGTGAACTAAATACAGAGAGTACTAAAAACATCTGTAAATGACAGGTTTATACATACACACACACATGCACACACACACAGAGAAGCTTACCATGTGATCTCTAAAAAAGGACAAACCCGTCTGGCGCCTCTCGTGACCCTCATGAACTGCTGGAACACAATCATCTGTGTCATGTTTTCCCGGCTTAGCTGGACACTGCAATGAGCTGCTGGATGTGTAAATGTTTGAGCTTCTGGTTTTATCAGTTTCTCCAAAATGTGAAGAAAATTGTGTAGGACAACTACTGAAACTATGAGTGACTGCATCCTTAATGGACTGCATCTAAAACAATTATTAAAGAATGGTATCAGAAACATGTTTGAATACTCACTCAAATTGTTCTTGGTGAGTTTTTTCAAGTTTTTCAGCGATTCACTGTTGTCCCCTGTTTCTTTTATTGTTGCTCATGTTCTTCCTTCAGTGTGTCCTGCTATTCTTGTTTTGAATGTCATTAGTTTGTTCTGCACTTTACGTTTTTGGACCATTAGTGGATCTTGGTTACAGATACTGCCTCTTATGGTAAGTCAAGGCAGTTTTATTTATATGGCACAATATCATAAATCACAAGTTTGCCTTGCGAATGATGGAAAAAAAAAAATGTATCAATGGGATGCTGGTCTTTTTTCCTCAAAAGCCTAAAACATACTTATTTGTATGTAAGTCTAAAAAGTTCTGCTGATATAACTCTGTGCTCACAAGTCAGCCCAGCCACTTGTAGAAACATAATGTGTACAATAGAGGCAGGTTTGCATTTACATACTATATTAAAGCTTTCACAAATTAAATTATGTTAGAGATACTATGTAACTTTCAAGCTTTCTTTAAACAGTGAAGCTAAAAATGTGGCCAAATCCATCAGATCATTTGACCCAGTTCTGATTGATATTTAGAGTATAAAACACAGTTGCCCGTTGAATGCTGGTCCAATATGGTCTGACTAGACCATGGCCGGAGCTAAACTCCAAATACTGAAACAGTTTCATAACTTCCAGTCAACATTAAAGGAGAACTCCGGCCATTTTTCGACCCTTTTCTCATTTTCCTGAGGGTCACCCAGTGTTGGGGGTAGCAAAAAACACAACTAAAAATGATGCGACCAAACCGGAGTTATCCCTTGGCTACCGGAGCTTCGG
>JAQLOL010000021.1:14398265-14410080 GCA_029783665.1 Naso thynnoides | reverse complement strand
TATGGTGAATGATATGCGTGGATCTGCTGAGTTCTTTCAATCCAGTTGTTGTAATAAAAAATGGTGATTTAAGGATTTTCCCCGAGGTTGATCCAAATCATGAAAACAAGAACGAGAGTTCTCTCTCTCTTTTCACTGTTAGAGTTACAATACACAGTAAAAAAAAAAAGGGTAATAAGACAAACTGATGAATTTCTACAGAATAATGGAACCTAAGGTAAAGTGCAAAGTATTTTTAGCATACAATAGCTCATATCTAAAGAGAAAAAACATACTAACCCTTGTTTGTTTCATGTTTAGACAGTGCCCACAATGATGCGGCAGTAAATGTGGATTTTTACCAAGTAATCAAGCAGGACTAAAAGTAATCAAAGTGCTTTTCAGTCACACATCTGTCCATCAGCAAACAGGTCAATGAGATATTTTTTTGAAAAATAAAGGTATATGAGTTATTAACACTCCTCTGTGAAGTTTCACTGCCATGTCACAAAGAGTGACTCTGCATTGCTGTTACGGTAACTCTCAGTGTGTAAACACGTTACAACACAAACTGGTTCTCCACTCTTAATGCCCATGACACACCAATGGAACATTCTTCAACAACCAGGAATGTATGGTAAAGCAGACAATTATGTGATATCCATTTCTAGTTAAACAGCCAAGGTGAGCCAAGAGTTAGAAAATGGCAGACATTCCCCGATCACCAGAGGTAAAACACGCAACCTTACATTATAAATCCAAAGTACATACTTTGGGTTTTACACATTTTCTGGAAAGTCAGACCGAAGCAGTATACAGTAATAATTAGTATCTCAATGACTAATACTATCAAATCACACTGTTTGTAGAATCACAAGAAATTGGACTCGCAATACAAACCGAATCAGCACCCAAATCACGTGATACAATTGAATCAGGACAAAAGCAAAACATCCCAGCCCTAAAAAAGATATCGACTTGGCATAGTCAGTTTAGATAATTAGATAAAAATCCAATGCAATCTGATTCAACAGCTGTTTGTGAAACTGGTAATACTGGCCTACAGATATAGATTAAATTCTATTGAATTTCATTTACAACAGATTGTCCAAATTAGATGACAATTACAGGACATTGACAAACTATATATTTTAAGTCTGTTTTATGATGTGAATATGTTAAGTCAGAGAACCTCTTCATTTCCTCCTGGCATAGCTACAGAGTTGTTTTTGCAACTGGGCACAAAGGTTGGGTACCTAAACGACTGTATTTGCGTGTCAGTGACAGCAGCAGAGGCGGCTGCTGGTTGAGCCACATTTTTTCGTCGGTCACTTTAGCCAAAAAATGTGGCTCAACAAGCAGCCACTTTTTTGGCCACAAATGTGACAAACACATGACTATGAATGACTGACTGAGCAGAGTTTCGTTTCCTCGAGTTTGCTCGCAGCATGTGTCCACACCTTCCAGCCACAACATTGCAGTTATTTCACTCAACGCAAACAGAGTTAAGAAGCAGGAGTTTGAGGAAGCAGGTTTGTTCCTAAACGCCAGGCTGCTTCTCTTTCCATCCTTATGTCGTGTGTCCGTCAGAGGAACATTGATTTTTAAGGTGAAACAGTGGTATTGTGTCTACCGACCTAATTGGGTCCATTTATATTTGAGAGGAGACGATCTCCTCCGATCAGTTTTTGGACAGTCACAAGCACAACATGCAAGTTCTGCAGCTAATAGCTCATTGTTACAAACTAGCTTAGAAAAGGAAGCTGTTTGTATGCTGCTCAACCATTTAGCTTAGCTTTCCACGAATCTAAAATCTCACAAACTCTTGTTTTCTGCTGTTGACTGAGACAACCAGCCCCTCCTCTAGCAGCAGCAGCAAGAGGACAGAGGAGACCTCATACTGGGTTATTCTTTCCAAACTTCACTCAGAATTGTTCGATGTCAGGAATATGATAACATTTATCAACTTTTTAGATTTGTTTCCTATGACATACTATTGACTTTATTTAGAAACATTTGGAAATGCACTCAGAAGTGCCTAAGCATTGTGTGGTTTATAATTTAGCCTCATCTGTGAGAATTTAAAAAACAAAACAAAAAAAAGATAACAGGCCCACAGAAGTCTTCATCCCTCTCAATGCACCACATAATGCAAACATCCTATTGTTCCTAGAAGCACAACTATACTATTTATCCTATTGTATCTTGATTGACTCACTAAGATTACTGCATAACAACTACTAATGTCCAAACGTGCTCATGTTACACATTACCGCTATCACTAAAACACATTGGCCAAAAAAAATAAATAAAAATTCACCAAAATGGACCAGCCATATACTAGGTTTTAACCTAGTCTTGTTTCCCCATAAGCTTAACACCATCTCTCATGCACACCTGTAGCTTAGCTTTGTAATTGCTCAAGAATCTTCCTTATTTTTCTGCATTGCTAGAAAGATAAATGATCTGTTGACAGTCATATGGACATCATATCAATGCAGACATGACTTGCAAATACTTTTTCTAAAATCTAAAAATAAATCGGGCCAAATGATGAGGCATTTGTGGATATTCTTTTATTTTTATTTATTAATTTATATAATTGAGCACGTGCGATTCTGTCGAAACTCAATATGTACTAAATTCCCAATAGAATGACATGAAAAATTTTATTATTAATGGAAATTATCAAAGGAAAACTAGAAAGACAGCTGTGATGCAGCAGGAACGCTACCTGTGTCAGAAGCACTGCTGAGGTGCACTCAGGATTAATGGCCCAGGTGTTAATGGTTCATTACAAAGCAGAGTTATGGAATGGGGAAAGCTGAGAAATCGTTTCATGCCAGTTTGTTTGTGGCGGAATAGCAAACAGACCAAGGATTTTTGATAGCTTGATCTATATTTAAAGTTAAGCATGACTTGGAAATTTTATTTAATTGTAACCCACTGTTATGAGGCTTTGTGAACAAGAGTTGGTAACTCTATCACAGTAACACATATTCAGCTTTGTGCAGGTATTTCCCCTGATAACAGTTCAAATGCAAGGTAACCCGTATGCTCTTATCTTTATCCTAAAGCTCATGTTACACCTGTCATTTCACTTCTCAATTTGTAGTCTAAAAATGCTAATAATTTAATCAGCTGGTTTTTGAGAGCTTTTTGTGACATAAAATATAGCTATTTATATAATTATTTATATAACATAAATATACATATCAGAAGCATTGAAACACGCTACGGATTTAGTGTGGTAGCCTAAAAGTGATAAACATTAAAGTTGTATTTTTCAGTATATTAGCTGTACGAATATTTACTGACATTTTGTGAGTTTGAACTTAAAAATCTAAAAGATCTTTGTGTAGGGTCACAATTTTTAATAAGGCTGCACTTTACTCTTTACAGCTTTCTGTAACTTCTGCTATAAGGGGATTACCTCAAAACATTTCAGGAGAGCAAAATGGATTAGATGATTTATCAACATCATCAATTGTTGGTCCACAGGACCACTATTGTCCTCATTAGTGTGGGGAGTAGATTACATTATCACTTGATTCTATTGCACTAGTATTCATCGCTCAATTAACTTCTTTCCACTGTTCCTTTTAAATTTATAATCATCTTCTTTTTGTAAGGTGGGCTTTTTCTAAGCTGACATTAGTTGGCTAGTCGAAGTGTTGTCACATTTGCAAGTGCTTATGTTCACCACTGTGATAATCTCTAATCAGCATCTTAATGACAACAGTAATCCTGCTCCTCTCTGATGGGCCTGATGAAAATTGTCACACTGCCTTGTCACCTAAAGAGATCTGAGGGCAATGTCAATATTTATCACTCCATTTTTTTCTCTGTTCCTTTACAATTAGGCTACTGTAACCTTCTAAATGCGATTTGTTTTTGTTTAATTTACTAGAATTTTTTGCTCTTGCAGGACTCAGACATAACCAGCCCTCTTTTCTGGAGGACAGCGACTATAAAGATATGCCTGCTAATAAAAGTAGCAGGATCAATTCTGACATGTACATGGTCAAACTCTTTTTGACCAATACAAAATTAATGGGACAGCCTTCACAGTGCAGCTGGATAATGACACAAACAATGCTGCATGTCACTGCAATGGCCAGTTCTTTTGCCTGATATAAAACCAGCTGAGCTGCCTTTTACTTACTAAAGGCAAAACTGAACACAGAAAAACTCACAAGCAAGCAGCAACTGAAGGGCTGGAAAAGCATCTCAAGGAGGGAAACTCAGCATTAGGTGATCTCAATAGGTGTCAGACTTCAGGCAGTCATTGACTACAAAGCCAAATAGTTGAAAAAAAGGGAAAAAAAATCATTGTATATACGATTGTGTTTGTTTGTCCAACTGCTTTTCAGTCTCTGAAAATGTGGGAACTTGGCCTATATCAAAAAATGGCCAGAAATCTTTCAACCACATCTTGACTGTTCCTTTTCAAATTCATGGCTGTGGTGTAAACTAGCAAAACTACAAAAATTGTGTCAGTGTCCAAATACCTTAGGGTATGTGTTGCTTTACAAGTTTTGTCTGCTCATTCACAAGCACAACAACAGCAGCAAGCAACCATAAAGAGTGCAGTTACTTAACCAAGGTCACTTGGTTGTGTGGTCAGAAGGTAGCCCACAGTTGCCCCAGTCACTTAATCTTCCTATTGTTTCTTTACAATACATAATAAACATTATTTATGACATTTATTTATATAAGTTGGGAATTTTTAATTACACTGCTAGCATGGATTAAAAAACTTAAATAAAAATTTTAAAATACTCCCCAGTGCATGATGTGTCATCAGTATTTTTAAAAGCAAGTTCCAATGCTTAACTGTAAAATAACATTAATCAAAACTGCAAAACTACTTTTTGGTCATTGTAAGGCCATATATTGTCATATAGGTAAGACTAAGAGCAACACACTTTAAAGAACTAAAAAAATCCCAATAACTGAACAAAAATCATCAAACCGGTCTGTCATTCCTCAATCTACAATTCTCATGAAAAGCCAGTAGGGCAGGGTATCCCTGTGCACACAGTGCATGTGGGTTGACTTTCTGTTACATATGCTAGTTAGAGATTATGGACACCCTCTGAATTTTTTGTGGCATAGACAGACCAGTTTGATACAAGAGTAGACAGACCACCACTACAAGAGTCATCAGTGTAAAATTAAAGTACTGCATTAACTCTGAAAATCCTGTTTTTGCAATGTTTTTGTCTAGGTTATAACCAAGTTAGGTGGATGTTCTCTCATACGCTATGCTAGAGAGTCACAAAGAGTTGGAACATACACGTTTAATTTCAATGGTACTTTAGGCAGTAAGACACTGATTTGGTTTCCTTTATTAGTAGTTTTATTTACTGATACATGACCTTGTTTGATACCATCGTCTCAGCACCCAGACTGCAGCCTTTTTTTTCACATGGAGCTTTGTGAGTTGGCACAAACAATACACAGATACCATGTCACCAGGTCAGTTCTTGCATAACCAGACCAACAGGTGCACCACACCTGTTGAAAACGAAAGTTAAAGAAATGAAACTACAAAGGTTGTGAGTTACTGTAAATGATATGAAAATGAAAGATGAGTAAAGGTGAAAAGGTGAGTATTTAGTTGTTAAACTCTGGTAATCACATCAGCTTCATCAACTTCTGCTGCTCACTCACTTTAGGCGCCCTCCCTGCCTTTTACCATGACATGTGAGTAACTGTAATCAAGCCAATTCTTTTCTTACCCAACCTACAGTTGCACAACATTGAAACAAGGAAAGAGTGAAAGATTCACCGTAAATTCAGAGTGAAACAAATGAGAAAGATTACAGCCAGAATCCAACACTATCTATCTGTCTGTCACATTCATGTGAACATTAAACATGTTTTAAACTGTTGGCGTTACTTACTACTGTTATCTTTTTGAGTTTATACAGGCAGTTTAACTGTTAAAGAACTTTAGTTATGTTTCATCCAAGATCTAGGAATCATTTTCCTTTTTAGAAGCTGTTTATAGTTTCTATTCTTTAATTGGATGTGTAAAATGAATTTGTTTTTAAATTACATCTCCGTCCATCACTGAATAATTGGATAAGACATTTTCATGCAATATTTACCAAAATATACATTTTACCTGAAAACACTCCTCTGTAATGTGAATTGTTTCTACAAAGTTATAAAATTATGTGATTGATCTTCATTTTCTCAGTAAGTTATCATTTTACAACACACACTCGTGCTCCAAAGTTCAAACTTGAAAGCAAGCATTGCAGTCTCTACGCAATGAGACTTGGCATTGCATCAACAACAGATCTAAAATGATTGGCCAAGGGAAAGCTTTATAAGCAGCCAACAGCCAACACACAGTCCTGAAACCATCCTCTATCGTCTACATAGCACAAGTACTGAGTAGGCAAGCCGGGACTGGTAAACCTTGTTTTGTAGCCTAAGAGTAAAAAAAAATTTTAGTGTGTAAAATTTACATTTTTTAAGTTTTAGTAAACATCGCATAATTCATATATTTTTTAAAAAACAAAAAAATACAAACTTTGCCAGCCCCTGCTCCTGCTGGGATGGTTGTTCCCTGTGGACCAGCTCTGGTGAGTCACAAATTCTCCACTTTTTTAAAAAACTTGTGCTGTTTTGTAGCCTTGGCAGTAATGTGTAAAACTAAAGTCCTGGTGTTATAAGCATCAGAGTAATTTAAGGCAATAAACTTTAAACTTTTAAATTCTTACTTTTATCTTTAATCCAATCCATTTTTCCTCTAGGGTTCACAGCCTTTTGCCACACAGGTAACTATTTACTCTACCCTTTATATCACCAAAATGTTAGATGTCTGAATGAAAGACAGTTTTTCAAAGGGAAATTCAAAAATACTGATAATTGTTCAAAGTTCCTGAGAGAAAATGTTAATTTTTAAATGATGTGTTTAGGCAACTTCTGAAAACTTCACTTGCATCGTTACATTTTTTTTTTTATGTCCACGTTTTAATCGATGGTTAATCATTTTCTTCCCCTCACTCAGCCAGACAACAAACAACACGATCCAGAAATGCCTGAGAGAGAAGAGACATCATCAACCAGCTCGACAGAGCTGCAGCTCTTCGTACACCAAAGGTACTCGCTTAAAAAATAAAAGAGGTTTACTCAATGTAGTTATGTTAACTTAGTTTTGCGATACCAAACAATCAGAGATCTCCGTCTACCCGTCGTCTGAGGACATCAAAATACAAGGTGAACTGAACAGCGGCGAGAACTGCCACTAACAGAGCAGCTCCCCTTAACTTTTTGAAAAGGAGACAACTACCCGGAAATAGCATGCTCCCCTTTTTCTCCTTCGTAGGGAATCAAACTAGAGATGTGGCGAATCACTTTGTAACATGGAGAGAACTTTAAAAGAGAGAACATTTTAAAAAATGGATGCCCAGAGCAACATTAGACTAGAAAAGCACTTGGAGAGCGCAGACGACCGCCAAGGACCCCCCAAGCTTGCGGGTGCTGCCCATGGATACATCCATGGTGCTGTGTCGAAGTAAGACAGTGGGGCACAGCGGACTCGGCCAGTCGTTCTGCAGCTACACAATATATTATAGCCTACATTTTTTCAGCGTGAGAAATACAATGTGTGGCGGGAGTGTGTGACAAAAGACCGTAAAGAGTGACTGTCACGCTCAATGCGTGACACTTGTGAGCCGTGTACTCCTCTCACGACAGACAGCAGCTGACAGCAAACGGTCCGTGATGCACTGCAACGCAACTGCACTGAGACTGCGCGAGTCTTACTGCTTCGTTATTATTACATTCATGAATATGGACATAACTACTGCACGGAGATCCGAAACACCCCCAAAATTTAATCAATTGTTCCTGGTCCCATTGCAGACATTTCCTAAAAATCCCATCCAAATCTGTCTGTGACTTTTTGAGTTATGTTGCTAACAGACAGTAACAGACAAACAAACCCTGGCGAAAACATTACCTCCTTGGCGGAGGTAAAAATCATTTATGGTGGGTGGCAACTAGCATTAGGTTGCATTAGCATTGCACTAGCGCCACCTGCTGTGGCAAAGTGAAAAGCTCCGGTGTGCCGAATTTGTGACATCTAGTGGTGAAGCTGAGGATTGCACTCAATTTCCAAGCGTGTAGGGGAACCTACAGTGGTTAGGAATCTCGCCCTCTTAGCCCTGTCTATGCAGTAATTGGTTTGTCCATTCTGGGCTACTGTAGAAACATTGCAGTACAACATGGTGGAATCTGTGGAAGAGGAATTGCTTTTTTCTGTTGATATGAAAGACTCATTCTACAGTAATAAAAACACAAATCTTACTTTTAGATGATTATACACTTAAGTTATAGTCAATTTCTGCTGATTTCTACAATTAGACCCCTCTAAATCCTACACACAGGAGCTTTTAGAAGCACTGTAGCATTTACATGACATTATCATATGTTAATTATTCACACAATATCAATTTCACTATTATCGTCATTATCTGTATACTGCCAGACGCCTACTCTAAAAATGACACTCTTTGAGTCCGGCGACGAGCTATTTTTCTTACTTTCATTTTGAAATGTAATGAAACACAAGGTAAAGTTGATCCAGGAGTTATTATTTTATATAACATCCCAGATGATTCTTCCCAAAAAGTAATTTTGGCTGTTAGCAAATATCAATACCAAGAGCAGGGGAGAGAGTCTGAATGCTGGTGTTGACTGTGGATCCCCAGAGCGGGAGATGTTGGACCTGCTGCAAAGGTTTGTGTGCTGAAAGGTAAAAATGTCCTGCCAGAGTGAAGTATTGCTTTAGGCCAAATGAGTTTTGAGTCAGAGTGATACGATGCAGCCTCCTCATTTTCTCTACTTTTCCATCCACGGCTGTCTAAAGCTCGAGTCGAAAGTAACAGCTTGTCTTAGTTCATGGTTATCTCCGGCGTTGAAAGCCATCGTGCTCCCATCAGCTGCATCAGTGTTAGCATCAATAAACCTCTTTTTGCCACCCATTAGTGTCACAGGGGCATGAAGCACACATCTCTTTCATTTCCGTGTTAAGCTTGTAGCTTCATTTGGTGGCTCCTCTTCAGTGTACCTAGACATTAAAGCTCACTACACTTTCTTGCAACTACATCTACACGGACAGTTATAGCTCAGCGTCTAGTCCATTTGACCTTTCCTTACATATTTCATAGTGATATTATATTGCCTCAGAATATTAAAAGAAGGTGCCTGTTGTGACAGCAGGATAAGGATTTAAGGTTTGGATCAAACTGTGTTGAAATTTTGAATTCTGAAACAAGATGAAGACTACTGGGCCATGCTAGAGGCTTTGCGAAGCTGAGCTCCACCTGAGTTGGGGAACACTCTGAGGGGAAACGTAAATGTCTGTCAAGTCATGAAATCACCCATTTGGAGACATTTTCCTTAAAGCCACCAATGTCAAACTCATGGTTGTGCTTAAGAGCAACAATGTTTGTAGGATTTGCCCTGTGAATATCCATACACAGTTTCATGGTAATCTATCCATTATTTGCGATGTTTCACCCTAGACCAAAAAAATAACTGGGACAGACAAAAAGATGTGAGGAAAAAACTCAGTCCCACTGATAAACACAGATTTAAGATTATTCATGAAAAGTTTTGATGATGCAGCTTCGAAATCTGTACTCTATAATAAAGTAACCGGATGCTGTGTGCTTCAACAGCCACTAGAGGGCACACTGATTGATAGCAGTCCTGTATTGCAAGCCTGTCAGCAATTAGTGCAGGTTTGCAAGTGCATGACATTGTTGAACAAACCATGCTGTTTGTGTTTTTGACTGTGAAAAGAACTAAGCAGAATGAATTTAAAGCAGTCAAAATACATTTAAAAAGACTCTTAGAAAAAGTCAGTACAGTTAAATAAAGCTCATTTCAACAAGTCTTCTATATTTTAGAAGAGGGACATATAATGAACATAGCATATAGCTTTATGCACTGTATTTTAAATGGAGACTTCACTCTTGTGTCTTCATCAGGTGTTCAATGACAAGGTCTTTATTCTCTACTCTCTGCTTAAATGCAAGTGCAGTGCCGACAAGCCAGCTCCTTCTCAGCAGTTTTCCCTAAAAATATCATCCATGACCTGCTGCAGATCCACCTCAAAGCAGAAAAAAAGGAAGTGAAAGATAAGAAGAGGCAGAGGGGCTTTGTAATGCGAGTAGGGTTGCAGCAGAGATGGGAGGTTGTGACAGGATTGTGTGGTGATTCTCGTCCTGTCAAGCCCACTAATGTCGTGGTAATGCCACTGGCAGGCTGCGGTAAGACGGTGATAATGAAAAACACCGGGGAAGACAATATCAAATGGCTCCTCTACATCCTACAGTGGAGATTAGTCGACACAAAAAGTAGAGTGGCAGAGGCAGAGGAGGCAGAGGCAGGCTTTAGTGCTGCTGATTGAGTCTCTTGTCAAGAGCTCCATGCTTGCAGCATGAAAAGTTACTGTGACTGACATCCTTTATACAGTCTATTTCAAACACACACACACGCGCGCACACACACGCACACACACGCACACACACGCACACACACGCACACACACACTTTGCATGGCCTCAGAATCTGTTTTCTATAGATACTGTATATACTGTCAGCTCAAAGAAGATCACTAAAGTCTGAATCTGTCCTTGAACTAGTTTATTTCCTTTTCCCTGGAAATACTCAGTGTACCGTACAGAAGAAGACATTGTCACTTTTAACTTGTCACATACTGCAGTTTGTTCAGAACTCCCTGGCGTCACTTTTTAACCCACTCGGTACCCCCCTAGCGACTGAATGTGACATCAGAAAGTCTTTTTAACATGTTGTTAACCTTGTGAAACAGTCTGTTGACAATTACTTGAGAAAATAGGCTTGTTATAATCAGGCTGACCTAGGGTCGTCCTGATACCACACTGGGGGGCATGGTGACTCAAACATATTTAGCTATATAATTATATATTCACATGTGGTTATGTATTCAGTAGGCTTTACTTGGAGACAGAGTGAAGGACGTAAGCATCGATGCACAAAAACGCAGATGCCATGTTGCGAGAGTTTGCTGGTCCAAGAAAGCTTTTTACGTGAAGCAGAACAGTGACCTTACTGGTGGTGAGTTTTCCACACACACATCCCTATGGCAGAAAAGTTAACAATCATCCAAGGAATGCTATTGCAACGTGCAGAGACAGATAATAGGTTCTGTTCTTGTTAGCCTTAGAGTAAGGATCTAGGTAAAAGGTTAGCATACCAATGTAAAAAGTCGAGTCGTTTAAAGAATAAGTTGTGTCTTTTACTGACTTTTAAAACAAGTGCACAGATAAGATGCTGTGTCTAAGAGAAAGCAATGCTATGCCTACATATAGTATCACAGAAAATAATTCTATCAAGATGCTGCCAATGGTTATAAGTATATCAAAATATTTAATGCTTTGCAAGATGATCATCCATGATACATTATGATGTCTGTGTTACTGAAAACTTTCCCTGTCAAAAGGCAAAAAGCAGGTATTTTTCTATTCACTCACTGCATTGTGATGCCAGTTTCACAGAATTTAGATAGAGTGTTAGCTCTAGCAGATTTCCCTTTTCCTCTGCAAATGTTTAAATTCAACCACGTGTATTTAAAGCTATGGTCTATGATCTGAAAACCAGTTTGGTTGTTGAGACAGATTTGAAAAACGCATCCTGCCCATCCTGCCACCCCCCTCGCTCACCTCTCCCCTCCGTGTTCCACGATCCCGCCCCTCAGCTCGTACCGCCCCCCTCCCCCCCTCGCCTCCTAACAACACGCCCCCTCCGACAGAGCAAGAAGCCGTCC
>JAQLOL010000021.1:14354105-14379209 GCA_029783665.1 Naso thynnoides | reverse complement strand
CTCAATCAGAATAAGAGGGGTTGAGAAAGTACTAATGAGCTTGTAGCCTAAAATAACCCACCTTTGCAGCAGTGATAATAATTCAAACTGAAGTTCATTAAATGTTTACATTATCCTGTCTACCCCTATATGATTCACATCCTGTACAAGCAGGCAGATGTATCTACAGGGGTGCTCAATGAGAATTTAATTGCAGGGTTGTGAGTGCAATCTGTGGACATTACAGCAGACTGTTTTAATAGGCGATTCAATTAAAAAACAGGAAAAATACGAGACACCTCAGGGCCATATGTTCGCCTCTGCCTGGAAGACTGGATGAAAAAAAACCACATAAGTCAACAGATAGTTTCCAGATTAATCCCTGTGACATCTTTTAGTACCAGACCGAGCCCCCACGTGGGGCGTCTGGCTAGAGCTCATGGTGTTGGAAGTGATTGGACAACATTTTGATGATTGGCAGCGCAGTATGTTCACTTGTCTGTCGCTATTGGCTGCCTGTAATAGCAGCTCCTCCTACAGAGTGCAAGCCATTGGCTTTGGGGGCTCCGCGGAGGAGCCGGGAAGTTGTAGTTCTTTACAGCAGACGCACATCTGTAGTGCTTATTATCGACTAATGTGAATTAAACTACACGTCCCGACGTCACGGCATGGGTTACTCTAATTGTTGTGAATATGTAATTGCGCTCGTGCGACTGGTTGCTTCTAAATTTGGCTTCGCAGGGGCAGGCTGCTACAGTCTGTGAGGTGGTCGCTCTGCTGGTGCCGAGGATGTGAGCATTAACGGAGGCTGTAGGAAATTAACCGATAAATGCGTGACGACTGGACGCAGTGGAGAAGCTCAGTCGCGGACAAGCAGGGTCAAGATGTGCCAGACGTCGATGCCTTTTAGGGAAAATCTGAGAAAATAGAGGATTCGTCGTTAGTTCAGAAGGATAATTTGTGCGCACAGATTAACGCGCTGGAGATTTTGGAGAAGACAGACACAAGTCCTGCTTTGATTACTGGAAGGACTTTTGAAATACTGTCTGTAAAAATAACTACCGACCACAGGTTTGAGGATGTTTCCACTCTTCACAGAAACCGCACATAGCCCACAAACCGGCCACTGACCAACCTTTTTACGCACGGAGGGAGAGACTCGTGCTCACACAATTTGTTCCCGTGTATATGTGGATGAACTTTGCAATAGATTTTTAATGATTCGAGATCTGAGCAAGATGTACCCCCCGGCACGGCATCCGGTAAGTAGAGCGCAACAGCAGCCAAGGCAATATGTCAAAACAGCGCAGATTAACAGCCGCGCACCTCGTGCGTAATCAGTTTAGATCAAGTTTCCGTGCCATTGCGCGCTAGCACGGACAATTGCGCTCTTTGTCAAACTGCTGCAGCTGCATGTGTGAGTCTGTGAGTGTGCGTGGGTCAACGTGAAAGGAGTCTGGATGAAACCAAAAGGCCACCAGTATCACAGAGGCCTATTGTCATCTGCAGTCTTGTCTCTTTGTGTGTGTGTGTGTGCGTGCCGTGACACTGAACTTTGGTGGCTCAGTTCTTCCTCTCTTCCCCCCACACGCTGTTGGTTTGGGTTGAGGTCCCCCACCAGCCGGGACAGCCGTTAAAGTTCACTGTCACCGAGTCCTGCGACAGGATCAAGGAAGAGTTCCACTTCCTACAAGCCCAGTATCACAGGTAAGAGTTTGGATGGAGCACGACAGTAACGCTCCGTGGTGACATCTGCTCATCAACAAAATAATGATGAAAAAAATGCTTGAAAGTCTTTAGATTTGCTTGAAAAGTGATTATGTGTGTTACTCTGGGTTCTTGTTAGAGCTGTAAGGATTACTCTGAGAATAAGAGGCAAATTTGTCACATTATGCTGATGTTATACAGGCAAAGGAGAACAACCATTTGCTGCAGCCTTGGTCCAAATTAGAAACTCAAACCCCCAGATTATATGAGAAACAAAGGTCATTTCTGAGATGCTGACCTGTCACGCAGCACTCCTGCATGAATCATACAGTATGACCAACACTTTCCGGGAAATTCTTGCTGCAATGACACAAAATTCATAACAAGCTGATCTTTGTTTAGGATTTGAAAATTTGAAAAAATAAGACATTTTTAGTTTGAGGTAAATATCCATCAGGATCCCATAAAAAATTCTCCTCTGTCGGGCTGCAGGCTCAGGTCCATCTGTCACTGTTGCCTAACCACAGGTAAACCCCATCGACCTTGGTATGCACGTCTCTCTCTGCAAGCTCAAGTGGTGTGAAATACTTTCTTAGCCGACATGATGAGGTGTGAAATACATTGCTCGGGGCCAAAACTATGAGCATGATACCAATGCATAATAATCTCCCACCTCCTGCCACCTTGTAATTATTGCCCAATCACCTGGTGAGATGAACCAGCGGTCCAGTTTGCTGGCCAAACCTGGAGCTGAATGAGCAGAACCAAGTATAATGTCTGCTGCATGTGTAATATTGTGAGCAAACTGCTGCATACATGTTAAAGCCAAATTGCAGGAAGACTCTGATTCGGTAAAAAAGGAGGTTAAATTGGTCAGATACACATGCTGAATATTTATCATCTTTTTTTTGGAGTGTTTTATTTTATTTAGAAGAAAATACTGAACTTTCTTTGAGTTTAACATTTTTTAAAGTAATTATCCAATCTCCTGATGCAATTATGTAAATCTGAAAAAGCTTAATGTGTGTGAAAACCTGCACCTCCAACTTTCTTAATTTTCAGCCTTATGGTTTTATCTAAAGAACTGCATAATCTCACTTTCATCTGAATAAATTCTCCAATCTCCTGGATTAATGACACTTAAACTGTCAGAAATGTGTCATTCTCAAGTTTAACTTAATGCTCATGTTAAGGCTTAAATATCGAAGATTCAAAGATTTCATTGGCTAAAGTTCTTTAGTTGATTTTATTATTGACATTTCAATATCATGCAAAAACATCTCTTTATGTCCATATTTGCCATTTCGGCGTCCTTACTTTTCATTCAGAATTGTATAGCTGCTAGTATTCTCATAGACTATGTGTGTAAAAGCTTGCTGTAGTAATAAATGGAGGCTTTCCAGTAACCGACAACATCTGAAAGAGTTAAGCTTTTGTGTAACCACACTTGTAAAATGGATCCTCATTATATGGTTGCTTTTTGTTGATGGTGCAGTTTGGGCACCACTCACACTGTAAGAATATATGATGAGGTTTGTGTGGCTGTCTATTGATCCATTAATTACTGCTTGGTACCTGCTGAGTAAGTGTCTGCAGGGGAAACTGGTGTGATCCAAGCTACTCTTTTTGCTTCCTTTTTTTGCTTTCTTTGTTGCACTTAAATTTAGAAATGCAAATATAAGCAACAGGATGTAGTCTCTTACAGGCTCTGTGTTCTGGAAGTAATACCTCTGATTTTATTTTCTTGAAAGTCAGATTTTATGAAGATGTTGTGAAAGAAATAAGGAATCTTGTAGAATATTATTACTTACAAAGTCTTGAATTATTTCTCTTTTTTTCCCTTACAAATCCAAGGTGTGTGGTTTGTGTGTGCATGCACATGTGTGGGTTGCTGTGTGTTTGATTGTGGCACACACCAACATAACATTTCTCTTCTGCCTCATAGTCTGAAATTGGAGTGTGAGAAACTGGCCAGTGAGAAGACTGAGATGCAGAGGCACTATGTTATGGTGAGTCTCACTGATAATGTGTGTGTGTGTGTGTGTGTGTGTGTGTGTGTGTGTGAGAGAGAGAGAGAGTGTATGTGTGCATTAATGCATTAGTAGGTTTTGGTGTGTGCAAGAAGAGGAACTGAGAAGACCTTTCTTGACCTTGCTTTGATCTTTGTTTTTTTCAGTACTATGAAATGTCATACGGGCTGAACATCGAGATGCACAAGCAGGTAGGAATTTTTTTTTTTTCACTCGAATGTTAGAAAAAAGGAGAACTGATTCAAACTGTACTGTAGTGGATGTCAGAGGAATCCTGATGACAAATGGGCAACATGTGTTTTAAGATTTAAATTTATTTGTTGCCGTCACTGCTACAAGATTATCACTCTAAAGATGAAACTGCAGTCAACTGATGGAACTGTTGATTTAAAAAACTTAAGCTGGTGTTTTTAATTCCTTATAATAAATTTTTCCTCTTTTTTTCGCCTTTCATTTTGTCTGCCTGTAATAGTCTTGTTGGCTTTAGTTTTTTGTTGTCATTTATTAGCATTATATTAAAGCAACAGAGCTAATTAAAACATCTATTCAGTGATCTTAAAAAAATCTGAAAGGTCATTGAGAACACTTGCTGCTTTTTCGAGAGTTTTTCCACAATCTTCAAAGACTCTTTAAATCATCTGGATGAAAAAAAAGCTTTTCAGATCAAATAAGATTAACATACATCCAAATACAAATACATAAAAATACATACAATACATATTCCCTCGCTAAAGATGTGCAATGTGGAACACTGATACTATTATTCCCGAAAGATTCACAGCATTAAGTTTCATAAGACCACCTAGTAGTTTTTCAAAGAACACAGAGTAATTATTTCTTGGGAAAAACGAACACTTTGCTTGAATGTCATGATAAAACTTAAGAGGCACAAACTGGTGCTAATGTGGTTTAACCATTTCAGAGTATATTTAGAAGATGCTACATTTTCTAATAAAATGTGATATATTTACAGGTTAAAAATACAGCAGTAGTCAGGTTGCCTTATGAGACTCGGTAGTAATTCCATGTGTGAGTAACGATTTCATCAGTTTAATTGAGAGAGAAAATGGGCTGAAAAATGACTCGAGCGAACGAGGATTTGGCCTTTAACGAGCCTTTACATTACTGCTGCCTTTTTTTAAACTTGTGACATCATTAGCATAAATGTTCGTGTCAACCATACATCAGCTGCCAGGCTAAATGGGCCACAGCTACACATTCATTTCCACAAAATGGTGTGAGTGTGTGTGTGTGTGTGTGTGTGTGTGTGTGTGTGTGTGTGTGTATGTAGTGTGTAATGTATGTGCAAATGTGTGTGTTTGTGATGACGAGAGAAAGTGAAAGTGCTTGGATGTTGTCTTGCTGTGTATGAATTTCTGTTTGTGTGTATCTATACTGTGTGTTTACTTGGCTGCATGTGTATGTGTGTGTGTGTATGAGTGTTTGTGTGGTGGGATTGGGGTGTCTGTATGTATACAGTACGTGTTTACTTAGTATGTGTGTGTTTGTGTGTATTTGTCGTATGCACACTGAGGTTGTTCAGTTTTGTGTGTATTGTTTGTGTATTTATGCACTTGGTATGAGTGTGTTTGTGTGTGTGTCTTCATATGTTGTTGACGTTAACTTGGGGGAGTGTGATGTGTGTGTGTTTCTGTGTGTATGTTTCGCACACATGCAGCTGTTTACCGGCACACTAATCAGGCTTGTCTGATGAAATATGGGGTGTCTACTATAAATCCTGCTGTCTGCTGCTGCTGCTGTATGTGTGTCTGTGTGTGTGTCTGTATGCGTGTGTGTGACAGAGAGAGCGAGTTTTGTTCATTGGACCAAAGAGAAAAAAACAAAAAGAGGTAAAATGCCTGTGACTCTGTGTGGTGCCCAATGATTTCTGTCAGGAAACAATTTTGAAGAGTGAATCCCTCATTTTTTCCAGTACTTTTGTGTGTGTGTGTGAGTGAGTGTGTGTGTGAGAGTATTGGAAACAAATGGTTTTGATGCACCGCCTATATTTGTGTGCACTGCATTGGTGTTAATGCGTGTCTTCTACTCCTTTCAATATGACAATACAACATGTGTGGCTCAGTGAGTGGATGTCTAGATTGAAGAGAGGGGGGTTGGGGGTGTGAGGAGTGGAGTGGAGGTGGTGGTGGTGTTGGGGGTGTCGTTGAGCCTCAGCCCCATTAAGGCAGTCGGCCTCAGCTACCAGGCGGATTGCTAATATTGCTTGTTTAGCATTTTCTGAGGGTAATAAGGCCATTGATTTTTGGCTCCACTCTGTTTTATTTACACAGAAGGGCTTTGGTGCCCTCGTTAAAGGAAATTGACTCATAGACGGAGGGGAGGACGGTGCGGGAAGACGAAGAGGAGTGAGGAGGGAACAGGAGTGGGGAGGGCACAAGGGGTGTAGAGCAAGGGACTGAGCTGCAAGAGGACAGCTAATCAATCGCAAATTAGTGGGGCTAAAAGAGAAATAAAGCAAGCGAACGATTGGAGGAACACGGAGGGAGGAGAACGTAGAAAGGGAAGGAAGTAATGAGACATTCTGATACTGAAGACTGGCATTGGTTTCAACCTGCTTTGACATCTTTTTACTGCAGCTAGTAGGGACTTTTTTGCTTCATTTTGATGATTTTGGTCATGCTGTGTTTTATCTGGCTTGTTGTTATTTGGACTTAGTTATAGAAAATGAATTCAGAACAAGATTAGAAGCATACTGAACTCTGAAAATGACTGTAAATAAGATTTTTAACGACAGTAATGTTATGATTTCTTTAAATTTTTTGATGGTTTACAAATGTTAAACTTAAAGCGTCACTTCTGTATGGAACATTACTGTGAAAATGTGGCAGTCATGCGGGTTGAGACCACACAAGGGGTCGCAAAATTAATTTGTAGCAGTCAAAGGTGCAGGAATATTTCAGCATTTTGGGAAATATGCTTATTCTTTTTCTCGTTTGGAGTTACCAGGGATGCAGTTTGTCCAGACCTGAGGGGGACTGGAATATTTTTTTATTATCCAATATATGTTAATATATCGAGACTGAATGTTGTTGTTTACAGTCAATCAAGACAATGCATCGTCCGTGCTAACCCAGTCTAAGGGAAGACAGTTATTTCTGAAACTTCAATAAGGAGCAAAAGATAATCAAAAGCTGCATTCTATTAAGAAGACACTAAATCTTTGTATTAAGCTTATTGTATGAAGTCATTTCCCTTACTTTGTTTGTAACCTGTCTGTAAAGAAGTCTTTCTTTCTCCTTTCTGTCTTTCCCTACCCATCTGGCTGTGTCTTTCGCACATCCACTCACACACATACAGTCACAAGGGAATCTAGCCTTTATACGGTGGGGTCCATTAGGTGTATTAGCTGGTGGTGAAAAGTGGTGCTGATGTGGTGCTTACAAAGCTCCACAGGGGAGATGGACATTTGATCTTCTATCTGACCCAATCTGACTCCAGGGCTGCTGGCTGATCTAATTTCTTTGTTGTTAGGACTCAGAGTGGGAGTATTTCAGTTGTTTTTTTTTCTTTTGGGCAACTTCTTTGGCCTTAAGTGTTTATTTCTGTCATAACAAAGATCACACAGAAATCCAAACAGTTCCTAAGTAATGAAAGCATATTCAGTGGTAAACTCTGCAGCAGCCTGTTTTTGTTGAAACATTTTTAAATTGCAGGAAAAAACAACATGCATGTTGTTGATCTGATCACAAAAGAAAAAAACATGAAAAAAGAATCATGTGTAGAGCTACTGCTCACTGATTTTTCTCTTTTTTAGCTGAAAAAAAAAGCTGAAAATTTCTCCAGCAAGGCTCAAAGATAAATTCAGCTCACATGATCTCGCCTCTGAGGTTACTGGGCTTTATGTGACCACAGAGTCCTCTAATCTCACAATAAGCTCCACGGATCGACCTGTTTGAGTCCTAACCTTAGAGGCTTCTCAGCCTGGTCTCTTCCTATTATTTATTCACTGTCAAGACAGTGGCAGGTCCAGGTCGAAGTCGGGGCCAGAGACAAATTCTCCAGATTTGCACAGACCACAGGACACCTTTCAAGAAAAAAAAGAACCCTGCTTTTTCACTTTGGTTTCTGCGGCAGGAACAGACATTTTGGCAGAACAGGCTGACATCACCTGCACTTTGGCCGACAGTCACGATCGTCTGCTGTTGATGTAAAATGTCACCTGAAATTGGTTGTGTTGCCTCGTGGAAAAACATCTCCATTTCCTTTTCTGCTCCAGTGCTTTTGTTTCTTGCCTGTGCCAACATCTCAGGGTCAGCGTTTTAAAACAGATTGACTGGAGGTTCATGTTGTTAGTGGAGCTCTGCATCTTTTCAACTGATCTATTAGCTTTGAAACACTTATTCCAACACTATATGACAGTATTTCAGAATGAAACCATTGCTGTTTTAAAATAGAGTTGTTCCGATACTGATATCAGTATCGGAAAATGCCTCCGATACCGCAGAAAATGCTGGTATCAGTATGGGCAAGTATGCCAATTTGTGCACCAATTTGATACTGTGTGATTTATTAGTACCCAGCTGATTCCCAGGTAGCTCAGTGTAGTATAAGGAATTAGATTTTCCTAGAATTTAGTTTTTAAGTTGCTGTTGTGCTACTGTTTTATAGTGTTCTTTTTAAATCTTTTTATTTTACGAAATAATGGTTACACCTTGCGTTTTAAAGGAACAGTTATTTTTATGCACTAGTATCGGATCAGTACTCCACATTGGCTACTACCCCAGTTTGCGTATCAGAATCGGTATCGGGAAGGAAAAAGTAGAATCAGATCATCTCTATTTAGAGTACTTAGTATATCAGTAGTTCTGTAGACTGAACTTTTGCTTTGACATCAGTGTTGTTGAAATAGTTGCAGATATTCAAAATGTTTTTTGCCTTTTTGCTTAAACAATTTATCAATAATCAGATTAGTTGTTAAGTAATTTTCCCCAAATTACATAGATTTTACATTAAAAGCATTAAGAAAACCATGCAGTTGTGTCCCAAACACTTTTTCACCTCTTCTTAGTTCTGTGTTCAGAGTTTAAAAAATGAAAACCATGATGGGCCAATTTCGGGCAATTACAGGCCATTTCAGAGAGTGTGTTTTTCTGTTGGCTGCTTAAGGCTTCTTAGCGGCAGGTGACATTGTTAAGAGCTGACTGGCTGTTGAAAAGGAACAGCAATAATGGTTATAGTGGCCGTAGTTAATGACAGAATATGAACACCCCCCCGGCGTTATTCCATTGCATGTGCCGTAAATCATACCGTCTGACTTCCTGTGCCTCTGATCCATGGCAGGGAGTAAGAAATAGGGATCTGCAAAAAGAAAGCAGTGTTCTAGCTGTCGGTCTCATTTAATTATGCAGATCTTCAGAGAGCATGAATACAGAATAGGGACACTTTCATAACCAAAAAACAAAACAAAACAAAACAAAACAGTTATTAAGAGTTTAAAAAATGGTATTTTGGCTTAAGGCCTAATGACTTTAGGTGCTGACCATGTAACTGCAACAACCACAGTTTGATCTTTCCTCTCTCTGCTCTGTGCTGCTCATTTCCTGTTCGTTCACCTCTGTAAATAGAGATATAAAGTGCCCTTAAAGTATTTAAAAATCAATAATAATACAGAGAACAAACCTCCACCACTATAAAAATGGCCTGTGTTATGTTTTCAGCCCACTCTAGGAGCTTTGGTGATGCCTGGCAGTCATCTTATGTCCATGTGCACGTGGCAACATGTCTTACAGCCTGATCCTCAAAACTGTTGCAGACCCATAAAAGTTAGTGTTACTTATATCTCAGCTGTAAAATACAGAGCTTGGCCTCCTTTGCTCCAACACCTAATGCTAAGATGCCCTTAAGCAAGGCAATAAACCCCACCAACAAATAGAGTGAAGTTTCTAAGAGACTAATACGTATCGGGCAGCTCCCCGGTGTGTATGAATGTGAAGCAGAACTGAGCTGAAAAAGGGCATGTGTGCACAGCAAGTCTTTCCTGGATAAACGTTAAATATGACGTGAAAATGTCAGTGTATAAGGTTGTCTGTGGGCGTGTGAGCAGCTGCAGCACTGTATTAATCACAGGTAAGATGAACCGCAACCCTGCCTCAAGTTCCCCATCTGCTTGACTCTGCTGATAGTCGGTGCTCAGACATCTGAAAGAAAATATTTTTAAGGCCTCTGAAGTCTCGTCTTCAAAGCTAAGCACCGCACTATATTAAATAAATGCACATCATCTGAAAGGATGAGAGCCCTTGGATTTCAGAGATGTTTTGGGGTGGTTATGACATATTGAGATAATTGTAAGTGAATCATCAAGCAAGAAAAATGAACGAATCAGTGCTCGCAGCTTTTGGTGGACCTTTTTTAATACTCTTGGAATGACTGCAAATGTGAAAATTGAATAAGGCTCAGCTTGAAGTCATGCTTCTGCCCTTTTGTTTTTATTCCCATCTGGGGTTTTTTGGTCCGGCAGAGCAAATTTCTGGACATGGCTGCCTTTTTTAGCTGCACCTCTGTTCTGCCTCTAAGCCCTCACCTGAGCTGGTGCTTCATCTTCTGACCAAGCACCCATCCTCTGCGCAAGTGAAGATAAACTTTAACTGCTTGACTATAACACAACCATTGCTTTTAGGTCATGTGACCTCTCTCTGTAAAGACTTTCTGTTAAGTGTTAGGTATTTAGTCTTTCAAAAAAAAAACAACAAAACAAAACGGTGATGTGTATTCCTGTGTGTCGTTCTCTGTGTGTTTTTGAGCTGGTCTCTGTCTCTTGTCTGTGCTTGTGTTTCGATTTGAGTTGCACTTCCAGCACTCCCTTTGGGACAGTGGATCAAGCAATTTCCTGTTAAAAAAAACCCTACCAGATGTGAAGAGAGAGAGAGAGAGAGAGAGACTGCGTGCTGTATAATCTTTAAAAGCCAACCCTTGGGTTCAGTGTGAAAACATCTGATGAATACAGACTAGGCTGCGCAGGTGTGCACATGACTGTGTTTATGTGTTTCTCCTGCTGCAGTGTTGCAGGGTTTGTATCACTGTGTGTCAGAAGGTTTACTCTCATGGCCTCTGGGGGCTTCTGTTACCACTGATATCAGAGCAAAGTTCACCTCTATCAAGGTTATATACAAACAAACAAGTCCTGGACAAGGTTAGAGATGAAGTCTCTTCTACATTTAATGTTGAATTATGTCAGTCCACGAGGGCTTTTCCAGTAGTTGGCCAGTAATTGATTTAATCAAGTCGACAAAACTCTCAGGTTTTCCTTCCAAGTGGACTTTCTCAAAGGCCAAATCCTGTCGTCACAAATCATCCATTAGTGGTAGAAAAGCCCTACAGATATGCTGAAGGATAAGTCTGATGGATGTTTGATTTTGGAGGCTCATATGGATATTGCTAATTGTAAGTTTAGAAAATAACATAACAAACAATCTTGATATGGATCCCTTAGATTTGACAAGATGCAAATATGGCCAAGTGTGTAGAGAAAAAACAGTTTCTCCAGCTGCTCCAAGGTTAACCTTTGGAGCAATGTCAAGGTTGCACAGTATTGGATGACGTTTTTATTATTATTATTTTTATGACTGTACTGACATTTCATCATAGAAAAATACTGTTTGTTATCAGTACTAAAATCTGGTACAGGTATTGGTTCAAATGTAAACAGTACTGCAGTAATTGGCATGACTGGCATCTTGGCAAACATAATACTTGTAAAGACATGGTATTTAAAGCCTTCAACAGTGTATCAGTGACTTAACAAAATCACTTTTGTTGGTCATACAGTATAAGAGCTAATTTACTGAAAAAGCAAATGTTTGATGTTAAATAAGATTGTCAAGACCGGTAAAAGCTAACAGCTGATGCCTTTTAAATACCTGTGATCTTTTTAATAGAGTCATTTCATTTGGCTTTTTTTTTTTTTGCATCATTCAAGGCCAAAGATTCAAGTCTCTGCTCACTCATAATGATATTTATGAGTGTGTGCGCTGTGATAGCATTCATGTGTAATTGCAGATGATGTTTATGAGATTGTCGTAAATGTGTTGGAAACAAATGTGACTTAATCACACTCAACATCACATTTAACTGCATGTATAACCACAATCTTTTTGAGAGTAAGTCATTCATATGAATTAAGAGCACTCTTACAAACTACACATCTACATCTGCCTTTTAATATAGACTTATTGGCCATATGTCTGTTTCCATTTATAATAAGTGTAGGAGACAGTCTCTCTTTGTCAGGTTTGTTTTTCTGTTTTGGTGACATTGTTGCTAAGCTCTCAATTCTGCACCGCCTGTGCACTGCACTTTCACAGATCATCTTTAAATCACACAGTGTGGGTGGCACTTTCATGTCTTTTTCTCTTGCTTTTTTTCTGCAGATGAAGTTTGAGTTCCTGGTGGGTTTTGCTCTTTTTACAGCCATTACTGCATATGCTGCCCTCCAAGCTCTTCTTCTGATCAAAATGAAAGGAGCCTTATGGATTTTTTTGCAAACAAGCAAAAGTTATATTTAAACGGCACTAAAACATTATTGTGCATACTCTTGAGGTCAAACAAACATTTTAGTGCCTCATGAAATATTTGCAAATATGATTTTTAAACAAGGCCTATTTGAAAACCCAACATTTTTCATACCCATCTAAACCAGTACAGCTGCACGATTAAAAAAAAAAAGTCAAATTTGTGATTATTGTGGCTGATATTGCAATGTCAATATGATTAACAAAATTAGAGGGAATGATCATTTTCACATCATTATTCTTATTTTCACTGAGAAGCATCTTAAAATTAATATGATATGATTTTTGTAAAGATCTGTAACAAAAAAGGTTAAGAAAAAGAATCTGTGGCTTACAATGTTGGCCAGGACAATTCTTCAGCACCACAATATTTGAATTAAAATGACATTTTGACACACATTTCATCTTTAACATAATTGCGCCTCTCTGCAATTTGAAAATTGCAGTAAGCCAATAACCCTAGATTTAATTAATGAAATAAAATAAAATTTATTATCTGTGCAGCCCTATTATTCTTCCCTGTCTGTGCAAAGCCTCCTGGAAATGCACCAGGCTTTGACGCCGATTTAACATAAGCCCTTTTTACACAGAGTAGCCATCTCAGTGCCGCATTGAAGGCTCACCAATTCTGACCACTGTAACATTTAACAGCATCAGCAACAGCTTCCTTTGTTAAGATAATACAGTAAATGCTGACATGCGCACCTAACAGTTAAAACAAGTGATTAAACTGCATAAAAATGGTCGGAAAACTCTTGACAATAAGAATGTAACACAGTGATCAAAATCCACCGAGTATACAGCAACTTATGCTTATGTCCTTCAAGCTTAATATGTCCTCTGTTGAGAAAAATGCCTGACATGTGCCACAATTGTGTAAATGATTACAGTGTGTGTACAAAAACCTCTAGGTTACAAGTTCACAGTGGGCAATTTTAACGTTGCACAAGTATGGATTTTTTCTAAATGTTTATACTATCATGTCCCCTGTACACGGTCACACCCCACCACGAACAGTTAAAGAAGGAATTACACTGCGTAGAAACAGGAAAAATAACTCTGACAATAATGTTTTTAAAAAAAAAGACATTAATGTCCATTCTGTCATAATTCTGTTGAATTCCTTGGAACTGACTGTAATCTCTCTTCTGTTAAGATAACTGCCCCTGAGCTGGCCAGTCGGCTCACCCATTTACACAAACTCGTGTTCACCTCTGATGCAGCTTTGATTCAACATCGGATGCAGATCACAGGCAGATTGAAACTGACCCCTCAGGCTGACTCTGTAACTTTTATACAGCCAGTGAGGCGGGGAAAAGGCGCACAGAAGCCACACTGAAAAAGCTGTGTGAAAGGGACTGTAGTGGCTTAACTGTTTTTATATATGTTCACATTGTTAGAGAAGTGTCTGTAAAACAGTGGATGTTTTTATTTTGGGGTTTTTTTTTTGTTGTTTTTTTTTTTACATCACAACCCAAGTCTAGAAGAGCTGCCAGATTAAATCATTTCAATTGCCCCTGAGTTAGAGGAGGTCGTAACCGGAGGTTAGCTAGCTGAACTTTCAGAAGCCATGAGGAAACGTTCTATGGGCCACACAGAGTGGAAGCTTTGCAGAAGATTCGGATACTTTTATCAAGTGTTTTTGACTTATAGTGCCTCCAAACAACTTTCATAAGAATGAACAACACCCTCCTCCTGCACTGTATTCAGCTCTCCCGAACAGATCCATGGTTCTTGCTGTCAAATTGCTAGATATCTTTGCATGTTGCTGCCTCTCCTTGTGTGTATGCAGGAGATCACTAAAATGGTAACCCACTCTTATAAAAGCAGGTCTATGGAGCAACAAAACACCCTAAACCTCAAGTGCAGGGGTGTCTATACAAAGTGCCAACCCACTCAGCAGACACACACGCGTGAATTAAGGGTTCAGCATCTTGTCCAGAGGAAAACTTTGACATGCAGACCGCCGGCCTTCTGATAGGGGGAGAGCATGCGTCCTCCTGAATTAACACACATTTAACCGACTCATTGTGAGTATATGTGGGTTGTGTGGAGAGGACAGCGCCCTCCTGTCTGTTGGTGAAGCTGACTATGTTACCATGCGCCCACCTCTCTGTCTTGCAGGCGGAGATTGTCAAACGGCTGAATGCAATCTGCGCCCAAGTCATCCCGTTCCTTTCTCAAGAGGTAAGACTCAAAAATGCCTGTCAGTGTGAGTAAAGACGGAGGTGGGTAAGAGAGAGGGAGAGAGAGAGAGAGGGTGGATGGGACCCATAGAAGAGAGGAGAAGTGTGTGGTGGATTGTGAGGCAAAAAGAAATGGACACACACATGCATGCTTACTGCTATGTACACACAAACATACACACACACACACACAAACACACACACACACAGATTATCCTGGGCTAATCCTCCCTGCTCAGGATAGGAAGATATGTTCTGAACTTATTAAACGTCTCCCACTAACATATGCAGGAGCCAGCGGCTGAGTGTGTGTTTGTGTGTGAGAGAATTCTTTTGTTTGAGTTTATTTTGTGTGTATGTTTATATATTTGTCCACCTGCATACACATCAAACACACTGTAAATGTGTGCACATACAGTAGTGGGTTTGAGAAGTGTGTTTTATGCACTATGTTTATTATGGAATCTTTAGAGGTGTGTGTATTTAGCTTATAAATCCTTCCTCTGGAGGAGTTGAAAGTGTGTGCATATTTGTGTGTGTGTGTGTGTGTGTGTGTGTGTGTGTGTGTGTTTAGGGGTGGGAACAGCAGGAAGGAGTGAGTGAGGACTCCAAAGCTCTCCTCCAGATTAGCCATGGATTAGGAGGGTTTAGGGTGGATTAGGAATAATGGCATTAGACTGTGGTGCTGCTACACAGGCCTGAGGCCCGCAGAGAGGGGAGGCAGGGAGAGGAAACGGCTTTGCTGCTTTGTTGTTTGTGATGCACAGCCTCGTTTACTGGCTGTGCATATGAAATGTAACACAATCATATTATCACTGTGCAGCAAATCACATCGACTGTGCATGCATGTGTTTGTGAGAGCTCTTTGTTTTTATTTTTATTTTTGTCATTTTCTGACATTGTTCCCTCCTGCAGTTTGGAAATTTCTTTGACAGCACCATTGTGTCGCTAATAGGATGATGTGTCAGTCAACCTACTGTATCAAGCAATAACAGATATTTTACTCGTATGAGAAACAACATGAGAATAATGGTTAATAAATATAACTGTGTATTTATAGACAGGGTTGGGTCTCATCCCACATAATCCAGAATTGTCAAGTAACTTAAATGAGCTATATACAAAATGTATTCACAGCTAATGGTTGGGATTCAGTACAAGCCTAACACCAAAATAAACCTGCGTGTCAGTCACACCTCACCTTTCCAATGGCACTCCACCCGCCCCACCCCTTGTTCCCAGCAACTCTGCTCAATGGCAGCGCCATGTTTGCTTTGAGACGAATTTCAGGCTCTGGCGCACCAAAAACCCCTCGTTATTGAAAACTTTGCAACATTAAATAAAAGGGAATAATCCGATGTGAAGGACAACAACATTGGCGACCTGGCAAGTACTGTTTATTTAATATACGTGAGGAAGGTCGGGAGCATTTAGAAGGAGTCTTTCTACCGCTGTATGCCTTACCGACCTGAGACTCAGCTATGCTTAGCCATTCAGTGCATACCAAACTGAGTCTCACGCTGCCTCTGGAACGTACAACACAACACTTAAAGAAAACAGTGGACAAAAGCACTTATACTGACGTAAATAGCTAATATCACAACACAATATTACAAAATCTTTGCGATTATTTTACAGCTTGTGGAAAGATTAATGTTAGCCTTCCCACTCATCTGGGCTACCGATGTAAGTCTTTAGGGTGGTCCTTCATATTGGCTTGCTGAAGTCTTGTGCTTGTAAACACTGTCCAACCAGCAACACGTGTACTATGGGATGGCTCGGTCACAGTCACCGAAGAAAGCTCCCCCAAAATTTGTTGATGTTTGTTGCGTTTGCGGTGAAACAAGTGCGACAAACATCACATTAGTACCTTTGGTACTAATAGGGAAACCTTGAACATTAAACCTTGAACATTTTCATCAGTTAAAAACAAGCAATCTTTCATTAGGACATGATTCATTTGTCTGGCCGGACTACACATTGGCTTTAGAGGACATTACAGGACGAGTTACACAGGGAGATGGACCACTCAAAGCGGTATGTGGGAGCTGTCACACACTTTTGCGACATCGCAGACGTAATGTAAACGGAACAAATAATCTAACGTTGCTCTGGGCATCCATTTTTAATGTTTTAAAAAGTTCTCTCTGTGTTACAAAGTAATTCGCTATATCTCTAGTCTGTTTACCTACGAAGGAGAAAAGGGGGTATACACTATTTCCGGGAAAGGCGTTTCCTTTTCAAAAATGTAAGGGGCATTGCTTTGTTAGCAGCAGTTCTTGTCGCTGTTCCAGCAACTGCCCTTTGACACCCCCAGATGATTGATAGATGGAGATCTCAGATTGTTTGGTATCGTGAGACTGCTCTATCGTTAGCCAGGTCTTGGTTAAATCTAAAAATATGTTTGGCTGTTCCTCACAGGCTGCAGCCTTTTTTAAACGGGATAGGGGCCGACGGTTCCGAAGAGAGGGCTCACGTGAACTAACATGAATGCGCGGCCATCCTGGCTACCAAAACAAAGAAAGTTAGAAGCTTAATAACAACACACAGAGATGGCATATAACATCAGTTTCCACTCTATACATCAATATGCCACTAGTTCTGTACATAGCAAAATATCACCAGTCAGAGAATGACATGAATAAAACTTCAATACATCACCTTCTCTATGAACATTTCTGCCTGAGTCAGTCAGATAGATATTTATCTGCAACGATCGCTGTTTAACAATAAAATATTCATATCCCATGATCCTTCTCTTGTTCACAACATCATCAAACTACATCTTTTGTTTTTTTATTTTGGTACACAGACCTCTAATGGCAAAAATTACATATTGTGCATTTAAATCATGATTTTGTGATGTTTTTGATGAATATTCTGTAATTTATTGCTTTTTCATATGTTGTCGTTTTGTGTGTGTATATGTGTTTGATTGTTTTTGACTCAACACAACCTTAAATCTGGCATTATTTGGATCGAATTTGGTCATTTTCTCTTTATAAATGTGTTCTTTATGTATGAATTTCCAACTGTTTTTTCCATTTTTGCAACTTTTGCAGGGAGCTTTTGACATTTAAGTTTTGAAACCCTTGAAACTGTAAAAATGCGACGGAACTTTAAGCAAAGCTTTCAGTGATTCATCCACCATTTTCCTGAATTTGAGTTTTTTTGTGCTTGTCTCCTTCAGCTGTTACAGAAAATTGGTAACAGTGTTTCAATAAAAAACCTGGCAGTTAACAAACAAAATGAAAGTCTAATATCTACTTACAGTTTAGTAACATGCATCTAGTATCATGTTACAGTCTGCAGGTAAACTGGGAGGGCATTGTGAAAAAATGAAAAGCATCTGTTTTTGCTAAGACGACAGTAAATTGTATATAATTATTTTCATAATAATTATTAGAATTATTGATAATGATGGAATAAAGCTGTTCACCAGAACGGTGAACCTTTTCTTGTGTGTGAGTCACGTTCAGGCAGGTTGGACTCAGCCTACAGAGGTGTAGCTGAACTCGATGGTCAGGTTCATTTCCACACCAGATAAGCTCTTTCATCTGTGCCCTACTTTGATGTTTTGCGCTCCTGGATGAATCTTGCTTCTCACTGTCTGGATCTGTCTTTCTCGCTCTGTACCCTTTGGATGACTTTGCCCTGTTAGCTGTCTGTCTCTCTCTGGGTGTCTGTCTCTTTCTCTCAGCAAATGTGTCTCTTTCTCTGTCTGTGTTTTTGCAGCTACACCATTTTACGGTGTGTGGGCAGGCAAGAGCGTAGCCTTGAATTTATGGTTACAGCTGCTGTGCAGGATCTTGCACAGACTGGGCTTTTCCATAAGATATTGTAGGTGTTCAGCCAGTTAAGTTAAGCCAGTAAATTTGGACCCATCAGCAAACATGAATCCTGAAACATCCCCCTTGGACCTCCATTAGTTTGCTTTTCAAATTCTGCTCCCAAAAGAAGAAATTAACTAGCCTGTGGAAGTTTCACTTGATCTAGTGCACCCTAATTAGCTGCTTATTCTTTCTCTCCAATGAGTTTTGATAGACACACTGGTGAATGTTGAAATGTGAGATGAGGGGCTTGTTTTGTAAATGAAGAGAAAGCAGCAATGGTGACCCAAGCTTTTGTCTGATTCCATTTAATCTGGATCCCGTGAGAGCTGTAGATTTTAATAACGCAGTGGATGCTTTTGTCCAGAAGCTGATGAAGAAAAACACACCGGTTTAAGGTACAGTAACATACTGCAGCTCAGTGTTAGTGCACAGTCATAACTTGTTTATCAGTTAAATGATCAGTGCATGCTGACTGATAGCGAAGAGTTTGTCATTCAGCGTGTGACTGACTGACAGCTGCAATTTAGCTGCTGGACACGATTGATGGAAATAGCCAATTAATCGATTTGTTGTGATTTGAGAAAAAATTCTCCAACAGATGTGAAGTAGCAGCTGCTTCACAGGTGCACACAGTTGTTTGATGTTTAGTTTTATCACAAATATTTAATCCAGAGAGTTGTGTGGGAGGTATGAATTTGTTATATTGCTGTCGTAGTTCCTTCTGTTTGTCCATAGAGGTCATAATTTTTGTAACCGTGCTTTTTAATACAGTTATGTGAATTTAGGGGATTAGTTGCTGTTTCAGTAATTTGCTGTCTTTGTCTGTCTGTGTATGTGTCTGTCTGTCTCTCTCCCAGCATCAGCAGCAGGTGGTGCAGGCAGTGGAGAGGGCCAAGCAGGTCACCATGGCTGAGCTCAACGCCATCATAGGAGTGGGTGTATTGCACACACACCCACACACACGCACACACACACACGCGCACACACACATACACAAACAGAGAGTAATAGAAGATGCTGTAAAACAGATCCAACTGAGATAAATGTGCAAAGGGAGGAAGAAATGAGAATTTTTAAGATGATTCCAGTTAACACTAATTCAGTGCCAAAGAACAAATATCAGTGATACAAGCGAGGTGATTGAGGTTTTTTGGTTCTTAACTTGTTCATTCACTAAAGTTCAATTAATAATTGTAACTATTTTTCTGCTTCAATGAATTTTCCTAAAAGCACTTGTTGAATGCTCTCTGCAACAGGTTTAAATTTGTAGATTTTCATTGGCGTGGCAGATATCATCAGTCACTTTTATCTTATCACAGATTAAGATTTAGTCGATCAGTCAGCGCAAAGAGGATCATTTTTTCATGATAGCTGCTCGGCTGGACTTTCTCTGTGTGGTTGGTTACATGCGTGTGTTGGTTCACGTTGCATGTTGTGCCTCACAGCCCTCAGTGCGTTAGAACCCCGCAGCCAAATGCTGCGTGTTATAGCCTCAAGGAGCCAAACACAAACAGCATGTTGACAGTGTGGAAGTTTCACATGGAAAAAGTAAAGTCAGTTAATTCCTTCCCTCATGTTTATTCATCCACCCGTATCAGCAACCTCCAGTCGTTACGAAAATTTCCATTTTATACTTATGGATCATTCACTCATCTATCTACACTGCTCAGTTGATTCAAGGGAGCTGGCCATCCTCCACGTACCAGCAGACAAAACCCGGACTGGATCCACAGACTGACTGGATTTGACTGAATGACTGACTTACTGACTAATTAAAAACAAATCATTTTCCCCGTCAGCAGTTCAGACATTTTACAAAATCGGCAATAGGGTTCAGCAACTAAATTGCAGTCAGTGCACCCTTACTTTTTAAACTTCTCACTATGTTACTTTTTTCTTTCCTGGCCCTTCATTGTCTCTCCCTCTCCTTGGTGCCCCTCCCTTTCTGTCTCTCTTGTGTCTGACTCCTTCAAGTCAAGCTGTAGCATTACACTAATTATTATTTTTGTGTCTGCTGTTCAGCAGCAGCAGCTCCAGGCGCAGCACCTCTCCCACGGCCACGCCATTCCTATCCCGCTCACGCCACACCCAGCAGGCCTCCAGCCCCCCCTGCCCCCCGGGGCCAGTACTGCCAGCCTGCTCGCTCTGTCGTCAGCCCTGAGCCACCAGCTGCCGCTCAAAGACGAGAGGAAACACCACGACAACAACAGCGAACACCCAAGAGGTGTGTGGACAGTATGTGCAGATGAATTTACGTGTGTGTGTGTGTGTGTGTGTGTGTGTGTGTGTGTGTGTGAGTGTGTGTGGTGGTGTGTGTGAAGGTGCTGGCGTCTCCATGTCTGCAGTAAGTCTTAGGATGCATTACTGCTTGTTTGTGTGTTAAACAGAAAAATGTTTTGCTGCTGTTTGGTTTCTTTCTTTCTCATTTTAATTTAATGCAAAAATTGATTTTAATTCTACTTTACACTCACATTGAGGAATGATGCAAGCACATGAGAGGGACTGTACGAATCTTTACCAAACTGTTGCATCACACTTCATTTTATCTTATCTTCTCGAGTAGTGAAATTCCTATTATGTCTCATTCTTGCATCATATATAGTCATTATGAGATTGCTGTAAATCTTTACAATTTCTTTTGCAAACTCATATCATTCATAAGCAGATGCTAAATGTGCTAAACAGACAAATACTGAAGCTTTTATCTTTTGTTTATCTAATGAAACTAATTTACTAGGTCATGAATGTTTAGTCAAAGTTGTGAATTACACCACCACCTTTACTGATGCTGATGTTTAATTGTTTGTACTCTGAATGAACAGCAGTTAAAGCAATTAAAAAACTGATTAGTTATTATGCTGTTTTAATTGGCCTAATAAGGAGCGATACACAACCACCACGATGCCTCTTTTCTTGCCTCGATGTCTTCTCCGAGCTGACTTTGAGCTCAAGCATTTAATTACAGTACACAGAGACTGTGTGTGTGTGTGTGTGTGTGTGTGTGTGAGTGTGAGTGTGTGTGTGTGTATGTGTGTGTGTGTGTGTATGTGTGTGTGTGTGTTATAGAAACAGTGTGTGCCACGTCTTAATTACTCTGTTGCAGCATGGCTGTGGGGTTTTTTACAGTGCAGTAGAGCAGTTAACCTTGCTCTGTAGCTGCACTAAAGCTAACTCAGGTAATACTTACTCCATTAGGAGCAAAATCAATACCAATCCAATTCCATCTGTTGGCGAGTTCCTGTGAATGGGTGTGTTTGTACCGTTGGGATTAACAAATTAACATGCATTTCTTTGTTCTGATGCAGACAGTTGTCAATTTGGGGACTTTCTTGCTTAATTTTTGACCCGTCTGGGCTCCTAAATTTACAAATCCAGCAACTTTTTGACTGTTCCCATGAGCAGTGTCAGTATGTTTGCCCTCTTAGCTTTTAATACAAATAACTGATTGAGTAGACTTAGTGTGTATATCAAAGGTCTGGCTTGTAAGATTTCGTGGCATCTGTGTTGAGGTTGTAGTTTGCATGTGACTGAATATTCTTCCGTTCACATTAATCCCTCTAAGCGTGGAGGGGAAATCGCAGTGACTGTGAAACTCGCAAAAAATGGGAAAAGTCCCTTTAGAGCCAGTTTTTTGTTTGTCCATTTTGGCCTACTGTAGAAAAATGGCCGTGCAGCATGGCAGCATAGCCGCACTGCAAATATAAAAGGCTCATTGTACGCAAATGAAAACACAGTGATTCTTATTTTCAGGTGATTATAAAATAATCAAAATGCACTGATGAATAATGTAGTCAATTTTATCCCAAATTCTACAAATAGATTCTCCTAAATCCTACACCCTGGACCTTTAAATCGACTAGTTTCTCAAATCCACTTTTACTTTTTATAATATCAAATTTCTCTGGATTTGAAAATTATTAGAAATATTTGGGGTTATTTAAGTACACAGCTGAACAAAATTTGTAATGAGTTCAGTCAGACAATTCACGTTGAAAAGTTTATTAAGGCAACAAATAGGCAAACACATTATGTGTTTGGTGTCCAGGCTCTGACCTCGTCCCTCCTCGCGGATAAAATTACATAGATGTAGAGGAGAGATGACCAAAATACACTATAGCTGTGTTCAAATCCATTGCCCATCTTGGAATTAGTCAATAATATACTATACTACTATATAGTGTGTTCACCATTTTGTAGTGGTGTTCAAATTCTCAGCAGTTAATTTCATTCTCAATATAGTAGTGCACTATAAAATACCCACAATGCACAGAAATTTTGAATGTACATATGACGTACCCTACGTTTTACTCCTGTATATCACAATGCAATGCGGTTGTGTATTTCTGAGGGAGAAAAAAGGTAGGCATAAAGCCATCAGGGCTTGCTTTGTTTGTTAGCATGTTAGCTAACAAAAGTTGGTCGGTGAATTAAGACGTCTTATTAGACGCCTGAAACAAGTTTGCTTTTGCCTCCATCTGTGCCTAGAAGCAAAAGCTTTACCAAAAGCAGCAAAACGTTCAGAGGACTTATATTCTAACAGCTTCAGCCACTGATAGCTAAATTAGCCTTTAGCTTCTGAGTGGACCAGCTCGTGAGTTTGTGAATTAAATTGATTGTGGGCTTTTGCAGGTAGCGATCAGGACACAGGAACATAGCTGACAAAACTTCAACGCCATTGGAATTTCAACAATTTATTTGGGATTTAACACTGAAGAAATTGCCATGCAACATCAACACAACCTCCATACATTTTAATGATGAGTGCTCGGTTTGTTTACATGTTACAGGGCGCCCCAGCTTTCATCGCACAAATATCCATTGCATCTGCTGACACGATGATGTTTAGAAAATTTCAGCATAGTGTCCAAAATCTCGCTGGGTCATTCCTAATATAGTTCATCATATAATAAACATTATATAGGGAATAGTGAGTGAATAAGTGAACAATTTCAAACACAGCTACTGAACCCCCAGTGGGAGTCTGCAGGTGTCACATGTGACATGTCACATGTATACAGCGAGCAGCTCAAGTTGTTTGCCTGAGCTAGCTCACAGGCATCACTCCATTTATTTTTACACATGTAAATATAAAAAATGCTGTGTGTTTTGTGTCATCGTTTAGCAGCTTTTAGCTGAATTTGCTCAGGACAAACTTGGTTGAGAGTCATGTTTAAACGCTCTGCTTTTTGCAGTACTTCATTAGTGCTTCTTTACTCAACAGGGTGAACAGCTTCACTGATGAGCCAGTGTAGTTGCTGATGTATAATCATATATTTCCAGTTTACCATTGAGAATGAAATCTTTCCCTTAACTTGCTGTAGACTAGCTGGTGAAGAACTGAATTACTAAATGTTACCTAAGATAATATCATCATCTCACTCATTGTGTGTGTGTGTGTGTGTGTGACAGAGAGAGAGAGAGAGAGAGAGAGAGAGTATGTATGTTTGTGGGAGTTTTTCATTATCTGTGTTTTTTGTATTATCGTGCAGGTTTCTTGGACATTAAATGATTTAATCTTTTTTTTTTTTATCTGTCTCTTGCTCTCCGCCTCCTCAGACAGAGACTCAGTCAAGGTAAGTTCTTCTTTTGTATTCTTTTTATGACAGACTATTGTGTTCGTTGTGTAGTCTGTTTTTATGCAACGATAATGTTTTGTTGTTTTTTTTAAATACACTTCAGATTTCTTTATTAGACAAAACAACCTGCAATACAGATGTGAAGGAAAAAAAGTACTGTTTAAATAATTAATTTTACAGTCAACAATTTCTTCTCCTACCACCAACATCCACCACCTGATTTCTTTAGATATTATTTATTATTTGTCACGAACCAGCTGGTGGCTAATGTTTGATATCATATGCAATGAACATGAAGTAAATAAAGTGAGACTGACATTTGATGTCTGCCTTCTAAAACGGCATCAATTATGAAGGAAAAAATTATCAAAAAACATAAAATTAACTTTTCACATTATTATAATAGATAAAAAGTGTCAAGGACTTTAATGAAATCTGATGTTGTTGCCAACATGTTTCTGTGTATTTCAGAAATTATATACTATTATATTTGAAAACAAATTATTAGATACAAATATTAAATATAGCTCATCACTTTAATATACTGCACTTTAATAATATCCTCCTATCCACTCATTTATGTATTCCAAATTCACAGTAAAATATGAATATAATAATATTTAGATTTCTGGAAATGATGACAAATAGGAAGAGAGAAGACGTGGGTGAGAAAGAAAAGAAGAAAAGGACACGAGTGACTAGTGAAGGAAGAAGGAAGCAGCATCACATCCAGCACTTGTAGTAATTAGTCCCTTAAGCGGAGCTTTTTTCCCAAGGCAAACATTTGGTTTGTTGAATACTCAATGAACAGATTAGCATTTCTTTATTCCAGCAGCCCAAGTTGACACACTGACACACACACACACACGCACACACTCGCACACTCGCACATGCACAGACATGCATGAGTTTTGCGGGTTGTGTGTGCTCTCTGGTGTTTTTGAGTAGGTGGAATGGGAGGAATGTTTATTATGTTACCTTCTGCCCCCCCATGTAGTTTATCCTCCTTCTTCACACGCACGCACACACACACACACACACACATACACACTCTGTAGGCACCATGATGGGAACGATTAGCAGTGTGTGCATGATGTGTGTGTGTGTGTGTGTGTATGTGTGAGGTCTTCAGAAATCAGTGTAAAGATAGAAAGACCAGAATGATGAATGCCTTTCATTAGGGCCAAGTGAAAACACACACACACACACACACACACACACACACACACACACACACACACACACACACACACACACACACACAC
>JAQLOL010000021.1:14326616-14339268 GCA_029783665.1 Naso thynnoides | reverse complement strand
GTATAACATGTAAAAACAAGAGGTGTATATCATGACCTGGAAGCAATTGAGGTAAATTTCTAATGAAAATTAATGAAAGATTACAAACATATGTAGAATGTAAAAACATAGAAATAGAATAGCCTAACTAGAAAAAACAAGGCAAAAAACAACAAAACATGGTAATAACACAGTTCAAAAAGGAAAACCCACGGAAAGTAACACACAACACACAATGACATTTTACACTTGTTTATAATATTTTAATAATTTTTATATGTAAATATTAGCATTCTAGCTCAATAGCTCCCAGGTCCTGTGACCAATGGACTCAAAATAGTGTGGGATGATGGTACTCCACTGGCTGCATGAGATACACCTCTTGTTTTTACATTTTACACCTGCTTATAATATTTTATTAACTTTTCTATGCAAATATTAACATTTTAGCTCAATAGCTCCCAGGTCATGTGACCAATGGACTCAAAATCAGTGTGGGATGACAGTATTACAGTGGCTGCATGAGATACACCTTGTTTTTTTTTTTTTGTTTGTTTGTTTTTTTTTTATCTTAAAGGTACCATCTCAGGCGGCTGGACTAAGGATCTTTTTTCGAATTGCACAACTGATAAGCACCCACCCCCTCCGTCCAATCAGAAATCACCAAAACCGTTAAATAGACCATTGCTAAGTGAAACAGACCATTGCTAGGGCTGCGCTCTGGTCGGAGTAGCACAGAGCAGAAGAACTATGAACTAGAATATTTACCTTACTTTTCATTTTTACCGTCATTAAACAGCTTGGGACTAATTGTGATGTTGTAACTTGTTACAGGGAGAGTGGAGGTTCTACCTTCCACACTGCTGCTGAGAACCGAACCTGCTGATCAGAGTCCCAGATGCGGTGTCACAGCTCTCGTCTCTGTGACATCGTGAGTCCGCGACACAAACGTGTCCCGTACATGTATATGATTTGGCAGTTTGACTGACAGACGGGCCATCCAACCAAAGTTGTCCGAGACTAATTTGATTGGTCGGCCAAATTTTGGCCCCTGCTGCTTACCAAAGTCCTTCTAGGCAAGTCATGCCACTCGACGGCCATCTTTGCAGTGCCCTGAGAGAGATCAAAGAGACCAGACCCCTATCTAATTGAATGGGGACATGGTCTTATCTACATTGTAACGTGATCACAGGACAGAAAAAAAACATATATACATGATCGGCAGTGAAATTAAAAACAAATCGAAACAAAAAAATATCGACTTTACTGCAAAATGATGTTTAAAATGCTCTTTTTTCACAGGGAGTATCCCACTGCGCATGTGCACAGACTTTACGACACCACCTTCACTGTACGGCTTGACTGATGCCGTTCTGCTCTGCTCTGCCCCAGCATGTGTCTGCAGACCCAGAGACGTATCGGTTGTATTAGACAGTAAATTAAATTAAATGAAAACCGATCGGTTCATTGTAAAACATTTATTTATTGATGTATATGTGGTGATCTGTGTACATCCAGAGCCCCGAGGCAGTGCCGTCCTTCTGTTCAGCACATGAAGCTTCACTTTTCATTTAAACAAACTAATGTGACTGCCAACACAGCTGTTAGATTTAATCAATGAGACCAACATTTATCTCCTAAAAATAATTTAACTACCCGGTGGTGAATCTCTTAAATGGTTAAACGGTTCCCCCCGGGATGATGACACTGTTGTGGTGTGGGAAAAAAAGAAAAAGGAGAGGATTAGGCCAACATGCCGTGTTTACTTTTCACTTTCCGTCGCGGTCACAAAACCCCCTCGTCCTACGGCAGCCTCCCAGAGTCAAAACTCGAAAAACAAACAACAGGGGTCCATACTAACTGAGAGAAGTATACATATTGTAATTCAAACATTTAAACTACTAAAACGCAAACATAACACATCCTTCCCAACGTTCAAGTGTGGAAGGTGGTTATAAAGTCCTGAAGATGCACAGGGCGTGCACGGGCCCTGACAGGCTGAGGCTCAGGATCCAGGCGAACTGGAGAAGGGACAGGGTATTGAGCAACTGGTACAGGCTGAGTGGGTGGCACTGCCACAGGGGCTGGTGGAGCCGGAAGCAGTCCAGCAGTCCAGCAGTCCAGGCCCCAGGAGGCACAGTCCCATTCCTGGGCATGTGACTAGGGGGAGCTGGTGAAGGGGCCCGGGGACCTTCAGCAGGGAGCTGGCGTGCCAGCGGGATCCATCAGCCAGCTCGTATGTAGCAGGGCCTAGCTGCCGCCTGACTTGGAGTAGTGTTAACAGCTTGTTTGCTCGATGGGGTCATCGGGCCCTGACCCAGTCAGACACCCCGATGTTTGGTAACTTAGCTCTGTGATTCTTGTCTAACCTTTGCTTCATGGCACTCTGTTGTCTGGTGACATGAGCCGTGACCGCCAAGTGAGGTTGGGGATTCTGGACTGGTATGGGCGGAGTCTCGACAGAGGGAGCACCAGCTCTCTGCCCAGCATGAGTTTGGCAGGAGAGACCCCTGTAGTGGTGTGGTTTGTTGCCCGGTAGTGGAGAAGAGTCTGTGATAGTGTAGTGGTCAGTGAGTACCCTTCAGACATGTGAGCACAGAGCCCATTTTTGAGCGACTGATTGAATCTTTCCACCCCCCCATTGGCCTGGGGATGGAAGACAGAGGTCCAGATGTGAGTTATGCCCTTGGAAGTGAGATAGGTTGCAAAGTCATTGGACAGGAACTCGGGGCCATTGACTGTAGTGATTGTACAGGGCAGGCCCCAGCGGGCAAAGAGGTGGTCAAGGAAACCAATCACACAACCACTAGAAACCTCTGGTGGTGTGGTACGTTGAACAACTCACCACAAATATCAAGCTGCAGGTGGTCCCATGGCGCAGATGTGGGAGTGAAGGAGGGGTCCCGGTTTTCCCACTGGTGAGACAAGCAGCACAGGACCTGACGAGTTCCTCCAGGTCGCGGTCAATAGCAGGCGACCACACCACGTCGCGGCACCTTTACTTGATTTTTACGATGACAAGGAGACCCTGGTGTGCCATCTGCAGAATGCATCCTCTGAGCGCCTTTGGTATCACAGCACAATGAACACGTGCAATGCAGGCCTCACCCCAGCAGGGAAGTTCACGCTTCACTCTGGAGTAGGGTTCCAGTTCAGGTGAGACATGAGAGGGCCAGCCATGTCTGATGCAGTCACAAAGAGTGGAGAAGACAGGCTCGGACGCAGAGGCAATCTCCAGGTCATGAAGGGAGACTACATCCTTCAGTGGGGAGTGAACCAGGTGAACCACGTCGTCCTCATCGTCTGCGGAAAGTACTGGGCATTGAATGGTGGGGGGACGGGACAGGAAGTCAGCTACAATGTCATCTTTGCCTGGCGTGAATTGTAGCTGAAAGTCATACTGCTGCAGACGGTCTGACCACCTGTAGAGGCGAAGGGGCCTGTGTCCCCTGCCCGAGGTGACATTAGAGCCGTCAGGGCCTGATGGTCACTCCTGAGTGAAAAGGACCGGCCATGGAGGTAGAGGTGCCGCCATTCAGACACCCAAATGCGCTCTCACTCACCTGCTGAATATTTTTGCTCTGCAGGGCTGAGTGCCCGGGAGGCGAAAGCTACTGGGTTCTCCACACCATCATGAAGCTGTGACAAAACTGCACCCAGAGCCACTGCTGAGGCATCACAGGTAACAAACCTGGGGCAGTCCAACTGGAAGTGTGCCAGTGTCTGAGATGTGGTGAGGAGAAGTTTCAGTTTCTCAAAACATGCCTGGCAGTCAGAGGTCCAGTTCCAAGGGATGTCCTGTTTGAGAAGCATCTACAGAGGAGCTGTGACAGTGGAGTATTGGGGCAAAAACTGCATGTAGTAGGCTGTCATCCCTAGGAACGATGCCAGTTGTGAGGCTGTCGTGGGGGCGGGCACCTGGGGGATGGCATCAACATTTGACTGAAGGGGAGAAATACCATCAGCAGACACACGGAACCCGATAAAGTCAATGGCTGGTGTGAAGAAAACACACTTGTCCGTGTTCAGAGTAGCATGGTGACGGATGAGTGTTGCAAAAACCTGTTGAAGGCAGGCGTCATAGGTAGCAGTGTCAGGCCAAGGCACTACAATGTCATCCAGATAGGCCACCGTTCCAGGGCAGCTGGTGAGGATTGTCGATATGATTTTCTGAAAACAGCTGGGTGCTGAACTGAGTCCAAAAGGCATCCTTGTATAGCGGTACAGCCCAGTGTTTGTGACGAATGCTGTGAGGTCTTGGCTTTTGGGATGCAATGGCACCTGTAGATATCCCTGTCGCAAGTCCAGTTTAGAGAAGACCCGGGAGCCGCGGAAATGGGTTGTTGGAAGAGGGTATTTATCTGGAACCACAACCTTGTTTACCTGACGAAGATCAACACAGACCTGCAGCCTGCCAGATTTCTTTCTGGCGATTACAAGGTTGGACACCCAGGGTGAGGCATCAATGGGCTCTATTATGCCATCAGCCTGGAGGCGCTGGAGCTCCTCTGTAATGCTGTCCTGCAAGGCCGGGGCACACGGCGAAGTGGCTGGACTACAGGCATTACCTCGTGATCCAGGAGCGGTTTGTGTGTGAATGAGGTAAGGCACCCTAGGCCCTCAAACAGGCCAGGCCAGGCGTGATGCCACAAGTTATATGGAGGATCTTTGTGCCGCTGTTGTCCTGCAGGGAAAAGCCAAGGCTGACGAAGAGGTCAAGGCCCATGATGTTCTCACCATGGCTTGTGATGTGAAACAGGAAAGAACTCAATGTTGTCGAGGCATAGCGCACAGGGAGATGGAGCACACCAACTACATTAATTCTGCTCCGGCCGTAGCCACAGAGGGTGGTGGAAGGGGGCTGCAGCCACCGGCGTGGAAAGAAACTCTTGCATGTGTCGATGTACAATAGAGACACCTTGGCCCCTGTGCCAAGGAGGAGGGGAACACAGCAGTCCTCCAGATAAACAGGGCACTTAGAAGAATTCACTGGGTGGGGCCCTACAGTGTGAATCACCGCTTGAGTGTTCTGCGACAGTCCAGGGTCATCAATTGCAGAGGAACGGCACCACTTTGCAAAATGATTAGGTTTCTGACACCGCCTGCATATTTGGCCCCTTGCAGGACAGTCTTGGGCTCTTGTGGCATGATGGGATGGGTGGAGCCACAATTCCCACATCTCTTCTCTGCTGGGGCCGTGCAACCTGTACAGCTGTTGCACTGGCTGTTCTCTAACAGCCGCATGCGACTTGATCTCCGCTATCTTAGCAGCACATTCAGTAGCTGCTTCCACTTGTAAAGCAATTGTAAGTGCATCAGCAAGAGTCAGCGTAGCGTCCTTCAGCAGCAGTTCTTCTTGAACTCTTGGGTTAGATGTTTTTTTCAATGAGCTGGTCCCTAATGAGCTCATCCGTGACAGCACCGAAGTTACAGCTTTGTGATAGGGCTTTCAAATCGGCAACAAACTGTTGAGCAGACTCACCAGGGTGCTGACATCGTTTTCTGAAGACCAGTTGTCTCAGTAGTGTGTTCTGCGATTTCACAAAGTGTCCGTCCAGAGCCGTCATAGCCACATCGTAGCTGTCTGTGGCACCGAGTGTGTTGAAAATACGGCTCCCCTCCGCTCCCAGCAAATGCAGGAGGATAGCCTGCTTCCTCGCGCTGGCAGCGGTGTTCAGACCGGTGGCTACAAGATACGTTTCAAATGAGGCTTTCCACTGCTCCCAAGGAACAACAGGATCACCAGGAAGAGGCAAGAACGGGTCTGGAGGTGGCAAGGAATAGATAGGGACAGACTCAGCCATCCTCGTCGCCAATGTTGTGGTGTGGGAAAAAAAGAAAAAGGAGAGGACACACTGCTTCTGAGTTAGGCCAACTAAACACTAATGCCGTGTTTACTTTTCACTTTCCATCGCGGTCACAAAACCCCCTTGTCCTATGGCAGCCTCCCAGAGTCAAAACTCAAAAAACAAACAACGGGGTCCATACTAACTGAGAGAAATATACATATTGTAATTTAAACATTTAAACTAAAACGCAAACATAACAGACACATATGTTGACCGGGCGATCACATCAGGTGAGCGGTTGCTGTCTCTCTGACGAGCCGCTGCTCTCGATGACAAGGGGCTGCTGCTTCCAACTAGCCGCTGCTGTCGGTCGCTTGCAGCTCTGCTCTTCTCCGAAAACGTCGGGACAGATTGTCAAACCAGCGTCATTTGGATAAACTAACCACATATTGTACATACTATGCAGTATGTAGTAGGCAGTACAGCCATTCTGTTGTTGCTACCAGGCAGCTTGGTCTGTCGTAAAACCTACCAGTGAGCCCACGCTGGTGATTGGACTATATTTTTCCCAGTTCGGCTATGATAGCGCAGGTGATTGGCTGTTCCTGGAAGGAGGCAGGATATGTGCCATCTTTGCCGTTGCAGCTCTCCCCATTCAAAATGAGTGGTCTGTCTCCTACAATATGAGTGGTCTGTCTCCTACAATGTAGAACGTCTCTGTCCTTACACAGATGACCAAATTTCGTCATTGATATGTCAAATCACTTATTTCATTGATTACTGTCTAATACTTACCAGATATACTCAGATTTTTATAATTTTGCCAAAAAATGAGCAGCTTGGGATGGAACCTTTAAATCTCTAAAAAAAAATTTAAATAATTTGCGTTGGTAAATATCAGCATTTTAGTTCAATAACTCTAAACACAGTTTACTTTACTTGAAATGTTGGAGCAGCTTGCTTGAAGTGATGAGACCTTAAAAAATTAATTTGACCATCACTGCTGACAGGTAACATTAGCTAAGTTAGCAAGTGAGTTAGCTTACCTATCGAGGAGAAAAGTAGCCATTTCCCCGTGTGTTCTTATGCCATGGGAATCCTTTATTTGAGTCCACTGAGCAAATGCTTTGCCAATATTAACTCTCGTCTTTGCCCTTCTCCGGTCATTCTGTTGCTGGGATGGATAACGAACCGTTCTCCGGGGCTCTAAAGCAGCTGCTGGACATGCAGACTCTACCATGCCAATCATAGAGACTGTACTTGGCAATCCGCAATACCCAGCCGCTACTGGCTGGTACAATGTAAACATGACGTCATTGTCGAATCCATCAAAATTTTTAAAATTATTTAATTCAGACAAAATATAATTTTTCAAGGAAATGCTATACTTTCATTCTGCACCCCCTTAAACGCACTGTGGATGTATTATTTTTTAAAAATTACAGCTTTTAATAATTATTCTACATAATCAACCTTTAAGGAAAGGGAAAAAATAAGAAGGGTGTGCACTGAAGTAGAAATCAGAAAATGAAAATGTAGCCTCAGGCTCATCTCTCATTCTGGGTGATTGTGATACATCAAGGACCCAAATATTCAAGAGTCTTCATGATGGCCCAGAAAAGAAGTTGTAGGAGCAAAGCGTGTGACTGCATGATACTTTTTTCAGATGTTGGTCAGAAAAAGATCATAAGAAATTTTATGTTCAACACCTGTCTGTCACAGCCATGGCCTTCATCGCTTTTGGCTCTTTCTCACTCTCAAGCACACTTTTTACATCTTCACATGCCTTTTATCCCTCTTACAGTCAAAGGAGTCGTCCTCAGTGCTGAGCTGTGACATCTCCATAGATGATAAGTACATTGTGACAGGCTCAGGAGATAAGAAAGCTACTGTCTACGAGGTCAACTACTAGGAGGGTCACTCAACAACAAGACCGTCCCTCCACAGCAAGCCACCCTATGATGTCTCCATCACCCATGTACAATTTTTCATGTGTATAAAATGGATTTGAATGGAAATGAACAGCGACCTGTTAAACTTTAAGCCGGTCTTGGAACTTCTTCAAAACAAACAAGCAGAACCGAGCACAGAGGATTTTTTTGGTTGGCTTTGTTTTTGTTACTGTTTTTTTGTCTGTGCGAAAGATGAGTGAATGTCCTTGTGCACTGAGTCTAGAGAGGATGCTGTTGTTACACAAAATAACATTCTTTTACACTTTTCGGACGCTGCTATGCTTTTTTTTGTTTTGTTTTCTGATTTTTTACCAATACGTTTCCACAGACAAGCAGCTTCAACACGAGAGTCAATGTTTACGTAACTCATAATTTGTGTGACAGCTTGCTAAGAATCTGGGCAGAATATTGGCTGACACCAAAATATCAGCTCTGAGAACCTCCAATTTGGCACATTAGAGACATACTTAACTAAGCATGGTAACACTTGAGAGTTACCATCAGGTTAATGTAAATATCACTGAAGAAAAAGTGGTAGTTGTGACTTAGAAATTTTTCTGCCACTGTTGTTGTCAGTTCAGTCTGCTGCCAAACTTTTTCCACGTCCTGTCATATTGCTACTGCAGTCTGTAGGAACACGAGGGCTGTGCAGAGGTAACCATCATGAATTGCACTCATTAATATCTGATTGAAATATCCGAGGTGTCTTGTTTCCTCATATATGTAGCTCTGTGTATTGGTTGCTTGCTAGCTGCTAGCAACAATAAACCACGATGCATGCACATGTAGACTGCCTGCATAGTGGTTCATGCCTTTTACTGAACTTTTTAAGAAAACTTGGTAAACCCCTTCACTTGTTTGTTGCATGCATTGTTCTGTTTTTGTCTCAATAACAAAACCTCCATGCAAAGCTTTTCTTCCATCTCTGCCATGACGTTTCTATTCATTCGTAAATAAAGACATATTATGATTATTATTATGGACATACATAAAAACTGTGGGAAAAAGAGGCTTATTCATTTCTTTTTCTTTTTTATTCATTAAATATGTTTAATAATTGATTACTGTGGTTATTTTCATAAAATTGTTTTGTTTTCTGTTTTGATTGGGCTGAACAGCTTTTATTAATGTGAGCTCTTAAAGCAGTTTAGCCATTTCTTTATCTCATTCTTGCCTTCAGACAGTGCATGTTAATGCTGCATATCAAATTCGCCTTTATTTTTTAATGTAGACATTTTTTTGTTTATATTCATCAAAATCAGTCAAGTCAGCCTTTCATATGTGAAAACATCAAAGTTTTATTAGTTTAGCTCACTTACTTACTCACTTCTTTTTAGTGTTGCATTACCTTAGACGACAGTGGACTAATTACATGCAACTCCCGCCAGGACTACCAAAGTCCATATTTTAAAAACAGTTGCATTGTCCTCAAGTAACATTTTGACACTTTGTGAAACACACTCATTTGCTTTCCTGCGGAGTCAGATGAGAAGGTTAACATCTCTCCCATGTCTAAATGCTAAATATAATGCTACAGTCGGGAGACGTTTAACTTAGCTTAGCATAAAGACTTGAAACACAAGTAAACAGAAAGTATTGCACGATCCAAAACAACAAATTATGCCAACAAGTGACTTGTTGTTTTGTCATCCTGGTGAGGTTTCCAAGTAACCTGAGAAATTTCACCTCAGTACAAGCTAGGCTAGCTGTTCCCCTTGTTTTTGGACTGTATGCTAAGCTAAGCTAAGCAGCTGCCAGCTGTAGCTTAATATTTACTGTTCGGACACGGGAGTTGTATCGATCTTCTCATCTTACCTCTTGCAAGAAAGCAAATAATCTTATTTTCCATAACCATTGTTATTTTTTAGTGCAACTTGTTTCTATTTATTCTCTACTTTTTGTTTGTGTTCAATAAATATTTGTATTTATTTTCATTCATGATTCTGGGTCAGCTTTTAGCTCAGTCAGTGTGTGTGTGTGTGTGTGTGTGTGTGTGTGTCTGTGTGTGTGTATATTTGGACAAGTCTGCCCTCAATGCTCTCACTGCTGTCTGACCTTTGCACTTGGTTCTGCCCCCTCAGTTCAGACTCCTCCGGACGCTGACTGGATTCTGTCAGACAGATTTCACTAAAAACTGCTTGATAGGTGTTTGGAGGTCAACCAGCCCTCCTGTTTACACCTGGATATTTTGTTTTGACCTTTGGACTCTGAAAAACAAGTGGTCAGCGATGTGCTTGTGATTTCTTTTGGATTTTCTGTCGGCTTGTAGAAATAACACAGTGCCTTTATGCTGCTACGCTTCTGACTCCATTTTGTCCTGCTGAGTGTTGAACTACGCGGAGATGACATGTGATGAACCTTGTTGGACTGGTTTTAAAAATTTACTGTTTTCGAGTGTACATCATGCATCATTTAAGGATTTAGTAAAAAGATCAGAAAAGTAACCCAAACGTTAACCCGGATTGTCCAGCCTGGTTTGCATCAGTTGTCTGTCTGAAGATATAGGGACCAAACTCCCCTTCATTCCCACTGCTTTGTTGAACACAGACAGGTCAAACACACTTTTAATGGCTGTTGCTGATTCAATCTGCTTGTTTGAGACAGCGGTTTTGACTCTACACACTCTCTCCTTCTCTGTACTTTCCACTTTCAATTTAATTTCCAGTTCTCAGCCCTTCGAGTACAAAAAAGACTTTTATAACACGCAAATGAAGTGGGGAAGGACAAGACAGAAGTTCTAGTGTTTTTACTGTTAATGGAATTTAAAAAAAAATTGGAAGGCTGATCTCCTATGTGCTAAAACATGTTATTGTCATGTTATTATCCATGATGTGATGTAGCCTAAACCATGTTTTTCACAAGGGAAACACCTGCCTTATAGATAAAATGGGTAAATATGACCAAATTTTTATTGTGTTTCATAGTTTATCTCATTGGTTGACTGTTTAATTAATAAAAAGAGCAGTGCTCGTGGTCAGCACTAATCTGTTTGAGACCTACCTATCAGTCTCATTTGTAGGTTTAAACTCCTACGGAAGTTTCTCAGACAGATGGCTCAGGAAAAATGGCTTTATGCTTTTTTCAGTCATGTCAAGGAGAAGCAAATTTCAAAAGATGGTCAGCTCTTTTCAAAATTTTCTTTGTAATATGAATGAGGTTTTTTCAGCTGTGACGCAGACAGATCTCCCTTTGATTAGAAGAAACTACTGATAATAACTTCGCTGGTGTGAATGCAAAGAAACATTTTGCTGTGAAAGCACCTCTTATGAGAAAACCTTGAATGGGTTTGATTCAGCAGAGACCCTTCGAAAAGCATTTCACTGTTGTGACAGATTTTTTTTTTCTTCTTTGTAATTTCCTTGACAGCCACACAAAATGACACTGTACATTCTGAAGGACCGGTCATGATATTTGTTTTCACAGTGTTTGCCTTATTCTGTGATTTCTTTCTAAGTCTGAAGCCTTTCTGTGTATGCAGCAGTCAACTACACTTTCAAATGAAAGTGACAATTCATTCACCTTGTTGTCATTGACTCCATTATGCTCCTAAATGCCTCATAAAATCTGTATCTTATAAAAAGCAACTGCAGCCTTCATCCCCATTTTAATAGAAAATTATTAAATAAACTTTGAATACACTGCTGCAGATGTCAAGAGTCAAACCTCACCTTGTCTCATCTGATTGCTAACATGAACTGGTACAGAGACTATGTTACATACAATAAGGATTTGTAGAGCATTAGGCTTGACTGTACTAATGAAGGTACAAAATTTGCTGTAAACATGTAATAACTGAGGCTTACAATGGAAGATACTTCCTGTTGCTAGTTGAGCTTTTTTCCTTCTTCAATACAAAATGCCTTTGCTCTCTTTTTTCTAGTCTGTGATTGATTTTATTAAATTATTGTGTGGAGTATTTTGTCTGAGACTCGTTCACTGTTCCATCTTGTAGTATGTAACACAAAGTATTTAAGCCTTTACGAAACAATGCGACTAATTGCAATGAAAATACTTAGATTAACCAAACTGTATCCGAGAAAGTGATCATTGTTGGACTGATTCATTGCTGCAACGACAGCTCTTTATCTGGATGTAAAAGAAACATCTCCGCTTCCTGATCAACAGGCAGCAAATATGCACCATCCTAAACTGAAAAACCTTTAGTTTGAAAGGATCTTTTGACTCCTCTCTACTTGCTCATTGAAGAAAATGACCTTGTTTTTCCTCAATGGGGTTACAAGGTAACTCAAAGAAGGCTTTTTATGTGGAATGCGATTATAAATTATAGCAGAAATGAAAGATAGAGTGTGGGTCGGATGATCTTGTAGCAGGTTAACCTCACAGTCAGACAGCAGACTCGGTCCCTTCTGCATAAAGTGACTCATGGCAGAGCAGTAGACTTCATTCCTCAATTTTTTGTGTTTGGCAATGTGTTAATGAACTCACTATCAACCTGCCTGTTCTCTGTGAAAGCCCAGGATGTTAATATTCATAATATAGTGCCTGCTTTCACACACTTATTTTGCATTGAAGGTTATTCCATTGAGCTCTGGCTCTTTGTCCTCAAAAGAAACTTACTGTACTTTCTTGTGGCAGAGTAATAAGAAATTCAACTTCAAGATGACTTTGTCCGTCAGTTTGTTTACTTTTCAGTACTGAACTTATCACTAAATCTTTTGAAACACCCCTTACGATCGCTGCCCTAACCTACTTTTGAACTCCTGCCTCTGAATCCTCTTTATGCCCAGATACTGAGCTGAATGAACTGGCCACATACTGTAAGTAAGTATCCACATTGTATCTGCCAGGGTTATTGGGCTCTTTCCAATAATATGACCAGATTTTTTACACCTATTATCAGTTTGTCTACATTTACTTTTAACTGCCACAACTCTGTATTTAAAATGGTATTTAAAGTAAAGCCAGTAGTAT
>JAQLOL010000021.1:14281309-14301166 GCA_029783665.1 Naso thynnoides | reverse complement strand
CTCATCTTGCTTGTACGGGTGTAGAGACGTCAGGCCTTGGACACGTACTGTACTTAAATTAATCTTTGTAGAATAACTAGTGAGTCACCAGATGAAGAGCAGTAATCAAGAAAAAGGAAGAAAAAAGAAGACAAGAAAAATCACTACTACACTACGGTAGAAATACACAGTTTTTGGGTCCATGTGATTGGATGATGTGTTGTTTGTTTGGGACATTTCCACTAATAAATTGTGCCTTACCTGTTACTACGCCAGTGTAAATCAAAACTGTTTCCTTCCCCTCTTTGATGTGTGTTTTTTTTGGTTTTTTTTTTCAAATAAATTACTGTAAGTTGTTAGTTAAAAAATGTAAAAGCATATAAGTGCTGTGTTTTCATTCAGGATTCTCAGTGATAATGGTACCTGACAGGAATATCACAGAAAATTAAATCTTCAAAAGGGGGTGCTGTTTAGCCATTAATATCCGAATGGCCAAAGACTAAATGGATGGCAATTACACACTCAGCATTCTTCAAGCTAAATGCTTTTTGAATTAAACACGGTGGTGCTCTGGTATTGACATTGGAGATATTTTAAGGAAAAACAAAAAAAGTATTTGAAAATTTCCGAACTTAGTACAATTGCCTTTGAACGCAGACTTGCAGTAAAGTTTGTCTACAGATGAGTAGGTTTATTATGCTTTCTCAGCCAGCCTTCAGTGTACTTTGCACATTTATAATGGTGCAAGCGTAGTGTCACAGCAGGCAGGTAGAGCAAGTGTTCTCATCGATGGTTTGCTGCAGGCGGAGTTTGCTGTGTATCAAAGCTGAGCCGCAGACAAAAAGAGCTTAACTTTACCAGCTGGCCACTTTTCCCCTCCCTCGCTCTTCTCCATATTGTCCGTTTATCTTTTTAAGTGAACATGTTGCACACAGCTGGTATACTCACTCAATGCAACAATGTACAGTTTCTTTAGGGCAAGGATGAGGTACAACAGTGGATCTGAATATTCAGATGTCTTCCTGAGAAGCCATCTGATTAAAATGCTTAACTGGAAGCTCCTCGTGCTCCTGTGTATGTGTGTGTGTGTGTGTGACTCTGTGGCTGCTACACTGAAGCTGTGGTGAGTTTCACCTTAGGGATAGCAGAAATAACTCAGGCCATGATGTGCATATGAGAATGTGTGTGTGCGTGTGTGCACCACCCACGCGCATCCTCCAACACCATTTTTTTTAAGCTGGTTTGCTGGTCATGCCTTCATCTTCCACCAAATGTCACTGTGGGAGGCATTGCCAAACTGCAAAACCAGTTAAAAAAAGTTCATTGAAGTGAACAGTCTGGTCTCATGCATGTTTCCAAGGAGAAACAGACCAGAGAAAATGTCAGCTAGGAGGATTTACGTCTCTGTTGTCAAAATCAGTGTTGTACAGTAACAAAGTATTTCTACGAAGTAGAAAGTTTTTCTGGATAGCTGTACTTTAATATATGGCTGTAAACTTTTGCCTTTATTGCATTCTCTAAAGAAAATGGATACTTCTACTTCATCACATTTCCCATCAGCATCTTAGTTACTACTAAATAAAACCAGAAGAAATTTGGTAGGCTACAAGCTAATATTTTTTTTGTTTCAGTAGCCAATAATGTTGGATCACAGACTACAAGAAGTTGGATCTTTGGTTAATCATGTAATGTGTGAGTGCAAACAGGTGGCACAATGAATGACTTAGTGGTTCCTTTGGGTGCTGCTGTAGTCATGTTTTTTGTTTGATTTTAAATCAATTTGTTGTTACGACCAGAGGCTAAATGAAAAATAAACACTAAAAAATCTAACTTTACTGCTTTTTACATGTACTTTTTACTTGTACTGTTACTTTCAAAACTTAAGTACATTTATATTTACAATTTTTTCTACTTTAGTACAGTTAAAACCAGCTACTTTAAGACTTTAACTCAAGTAATATTCTAATAGGTGTCTTTCACTTTTACCAATGTCATTTTCAGGTAAGGTATCTTTACTTTTACTCAAGTATGACTTCTAGGTACTTTTTACAAGACTGGTCAAAATGAATCCAACCTTTCTCACTGACCTGCTTTTAATTGCAGTGAAAATCAGTCACCGGGTGGCTCCCAGGTCTCCTTTGACAGAAAGGTGAGGTCGTCGTTTTGTCTGGCCAAAATATGTGGCAAGCTCTGCGTCTGATGTTGAGGTTGTACAACACTTCACAACCAAGAGGATGACAGCCTTTCCCAGCATTCACTGGTTTAAAAAGCGATGTGGACAGGTTGCCAGATGCACAGACAGCTACTCTCATTAACGGCTATGTGCAGTCAGTGTGTCCAAACTTGAATGTCATTGAATCAATGGAGGGGGAGAAGCCACAGGAGGAGGCTGACAAAACCACAAATTATACATTCTAGTGTCAAACCCGACTCTAACCTTTAGAGGACCACAAGACTTTTTTTTTCTGCTTGAAATCCATTCTGTGTCCATGTCGTGTCAGTGCTGGACATCTTTAGTGTCGTGTAGGGGTAAATTGTGTCTGCTGTGTGAGAAGGACATGCCAAGTCGTTTCAATCGAATACAGTGAAGCTGCATTCTAGCTGAGCTGATTATTGCAGCAAGGGTGAGACCAGCAATACGTGACGTGTGGGACATGATATCCAAGGGATCTGGCAGACTTGCCATCTTGGAAGAGAAAACTTGTTGCATTCTTCATCTAAGTGACAGGAATCCACACGTCTAACAAGAACTTTTCCCCCCTAAGTTCTCATTTTTATTCACTTGGTCACCAAACGAACTTCATGTCAGATTTTGTTTTACTTTGAATTGGACTATGATTGTGTAATGTCAAATGCAATGCTGCCATCTTCCCACATTTTTAACCAAACAACAAAATAAAAAACAAAGTCTTAAGTAAGAATCTTTTGTTTTTGCCACTCGCCCCCTTTGTTCTGTAACTGACTCTGACCTTCCTGTGGAGGAGGGTGTACATGGAAGAAGATTTTCTTCTTTAAAAATCAATAAAGTGTTAAAATATTTCTGTCACTCTGCAAAGAAGAAAGTAAACCTTTGTTATGTTGCTTTTGTGAATCTCATTGTAACCGTTTACATAAATGCATTGAGAGATGAGGTTATTCGTATCAGACTATTCTTTTGCAGCCTAAATGAAACAAACTGCAGGCAGACTGGGTGACTTCACCGTGAATAATTTACCTGAAAAACATGCGCTTGCTCTGTGTTGGGTTAGTAAGGGTCAGCAATGAGTTGTCACAATGTGAAACTCAGCCTGCTCATCATTCCTAACCCCTAGACATTTTATTCTTTCTTCAGTGCGAACAATTCAGATTAATGATTCATTTATGTCAAACAAATTATAGCCAGTCTGATTCAGGAGCTCACTCACTCTCTGATGGATCTGCTTTGACAATTATGACTCATGTTGAAGTCATCCCACAGCCTAAAAATAATCATGAGTGAGAATTTGGGTCAATCTTACTGTCCAGTTCCTGGAGGGAAATGGATTATTCTCCTATTTTCCGATGTAGAGATTTGGTGGAAAAACATTATAGTTTCCCCTCCAATTAGAATGTACACACCTGCTGAACATGAGAGAGAAAATTACTATTTCAAAGTGCCGGAGATAGCTTTTTGTGTTAATATCAGAGGAAAAGATCATCACTGATTTCAGTTTCAATAGAAACGAATAACAGCCATGCAATCATTTTAAAAACTTCTTATTTCAGCTCACTTTAACTATTATTGCCAGTATTTATTAACAGAACAACTGACTACCTCTGTTGTGTTTGTTTCTCTGATGTGCCTTTAAAAAAATAGCTATTAAGTGCAAAATCTTTGTGTTTTTTTATTCCCACCTGACCAGACAATCAGACCTTAAAATGTGCACAATAACAGAAATCCAAACACATCGATTTTGGATTTGTGAGTGTTGCTGCTGTGTAAGGAGTTCTGTCAACACCAGCTAAACATAGGCCCTGGCTATAGCATATAATCCCGTGTATTGCACCATGTTTTACCACTGTAATGCACAAGTGTGTGTAACTGACTTTTGAAACACACACTCATTCCAAAGAAATGTTAGCCAGCAATTTTCAAAACATATTTTTAAGTATCAAGCTGGCAAAACATGTTTTTTTTTTAGCCATTTAAAAAACACTGAGGGGGCTTATATAATAAAAGTGTAGAAACAGAGCAGAGTGATTTTAACTTATTGGTGGATATAAATCTGTTTGGTTGCAAATGAAACACACTGCAATGCAGGAGAAGCTGCAAACTCAACAAGATAGACATTCATTTTTCACAGGACATATCTGGGTTCAGGAGGCGGCACAGGATCGGGTCAGGTCACACTCCATGCCTCCACCTCCCCCTTAACTTTCCATCCCGGGTCCTGAGCGTGGAGCCTCCGGGGGCAGCTGCAGCCTCCGCGCTCCTCGCTCCCTCGGCCCCTGTGTGGTGTGTGGTGGCCCGGACGCCGAGGTGACGAGCTTTGTGGTGCAATCTACGTCTGCACCGTCCCCCAGACTGACAGGGCCGGAGGTCCAATGAAAATAAGTCGACATATTGAGGTTGTCAAATCAAAGCCAAAGGGGAGGCGCCGTCCCGTCGTCGTCTGAATTACGTCATGCACAAACAGCTGGTCGTTGGCAAAAACCTGAAAAAATGTAGACCAGCACGGCGACTGAGAACTGCACCCGGGCTGTAGCCCTCCACTAAATACTTTGCTTCTAACGATGTGGCAGCGGGAGCGTCAGGGCTCAGGATGTAGCCCTCCGAGGCTCCTCTTGCTTGTTTACACCTCTCTCTGCGCTCTTGGAGGTGAGTGGTCTCCGTTCAGTGTGTGTTGCTTTGCTTCACGAGGAGCTGTTCCTTTTGTCGGGGGTGCTGAAATCCTCCCAGAGAGCGAGAGCGGCGGCGGCGGCGGCGGAGCCCGGTTTGAATGCAGCCTCCCTGAATGCTCTTAGTCGCTGCCACCGTCAAAAACCGCTTTCATGAACACACACTTGCTTCAGCGGGGCGACGCATGGGGACGGTGGCTGCTAATAATGGCACACAACACACTGACAGATGCTTCTATAGGTTGCACGCTCCGATGCTGGGGGCTGCCTGTAGCCACAAGAAAACACGTAGCTGGACGCGTTCGTTGTTGCTGCCTTTGGTTGTTTGTTTGTGTGTTTAGTCGTTGTTGTTGAAGAAGGCAGAGACAAGTTAAGACAGTTGTCACGATGGAAATGATGCCCAGATCCGTTGAACAATAAGGGGATATGAGTTAAATGTTGTTCTCTCCTTGTTTTAATTCAGCATTACTGAAAATAAGCTGATTTAATGTAATATTTGTTGAAGTTAAGCCTTTTAATGCCTTTATTTTCAGCTATCTTCTATCATAAAACGTGACGAAAAAGTATATGGTGTTTCATACTTCTGTATATTTCTTTTCCTCATAGCAAAAATCCCTCCATAGGCAGGCACAAGGTGTGTTTTTTGCCTGTTTTTAGTGTCCACACACGTTCACTGTCTTTGCTGCTTTAAGACAGAGGCGTGAAACAAAAACCTCAGAGCTCAGTGGGACAACAATGAATCCATACCTACAGCACACGCTGTACCAGCTGTGGTCACTAAAGACCTGAAAGGTCTGCCTGAGGATGTTGCAGTGCTCGATAGACTTGTTGCTGTTTTACTCCATCAGTTTAGGTAAATCCATGCACTGGGTTGAAAACAGTCAGATCAATATTTCCCCCTCTATCCTCTTTTTCCTGGTTTACTGGTGTTTTGTGTTGTACTCAACAGTGAGGAGGATCAAAATGATACTTGAGACTTGTGTCTTATTCAGAGTTTCTTATTTCATGCTTTTATTACAAAGATCATTGATGTTCAATAGAATGGCTATTGTCTTAAGGTCAGTTCATTCTTTCTATAGATTGGATGTTCAGTTTTGTATTGATCTCGTTAGTATTTCATGTGACAGCTCTGGTGTTGACGTCTTTGAGGCTGGAGAAAGAAGGTCTAGTCATTTTCATTCCTTTGTGTTTGTTCCTGTTGGTGGGCGAGTGCAACATGAAGCAGGATATTGTGACAAATACTCTTTTAATCAATATTCTTCCAGAGGTTTTTTCTTTAACATATGTTGCATAAGATTTTAACATCCTACAAGATCATATTAGAGGAAGAATTTTGAAAAACAGCGTTACCTCCGCCGTTCAGAAAAAAGAAGTCTAAAGACCATCCAGTTAAGCATTCAAGTATAAATCTCTAGTTGAGATGACAAAAAGCGGGATTATGTCTGTATTAAGCCTCTAACAGAGTAAAACAGTGGTTGGGAGGCGCTCAATGAAAAGATTACTGAATTCAGAGCCGTGCTGTAAGAAAGCCTGTAAGCATTCTGCTGCCTTTATCTTCAAATGAAATGTCTTTATTTAGCTGGCAAACAAACAAGCATATTTAGATATTTTGGCATGTTTACACCTTCACAGTCACAGTGTGTGGCTGCGGGATTGTCACTGAGACTTGTGCTGCCTTTCTTTTCAGATCTCTTTTCTTCACACAGAGGGGGTTTGAAAAATAGATATGCAAGTTTATTGTTCAAATTTTCTAATAATAGACGGGCAAAGAGTTTTCAGTCAAACGCTTAATTTGAAACAACAGCCTCAGATGCTGATATGTTAATTTAGCTCCTCTTGTTAATTGAATATATATGCATCCACCTATCTTATTTATTATGAATAATTTATATGTGAAATATTGTCAATAACAAGATTCCCACATTTACCACTAAAATGAATCCTATGTCAAATATTGATTATTTACACTCCACTGATGTCAAATATTGATTATTTACACTCCACTGACACAAACAACAAGCATGAGAAAAGCATTTTTGCACATCTGTATCCAGATGTGTATAGGACATGACTAAATGATGAACAAAAACAACAAAATCAGTATACAGCACGCTGTCAGCACTTAACGTTTTTGCTTTGTTTTAAACTCTTGATACGAAGCTTTGTTAAATTATAATACACACATGGTGAATGTTTTTGAGCCGTATGCAGTTCAGTCAAACAAAAAGAAAATATTTGTCATAGACTGATGAGATAAAAACAAAAAACTGCAAAGACTAGAAAAGTCTAAAAAATAAAATCACGAGGGGTGATTGATAAGTTCATGGCCTAAGATAGAAGAAGATGAGTTATCCAGCTCTCTTCAAAAGTACCTGCACTTTAAGTACTTGAGTGATTAGAAAGGAAGTTTGAAGGTAATTGCTTTTGAGATATTTCTGTCTAAGGTTATTGAAAATTTCAAGTTAGCACCATGTAAGAAAAATGACAATATAAGCCTTCATGTAGTCATCCAGATCTGCAAATATGAAGTCATTTAACGCCCGTCCAGGATAGAGAAGGACATCATTGATCCCCGCTATCTTGAGGTCAGAGACACCAATTTCTACTGAGAGCAGATCTGTATGCTCACAACATTAAATGATAAAAAATAAAAAAGAAATGTGTTTGGTTTTTAAAATTCCCCTGCCCAGGCCATGAACTTATCATTCAATGAATATACGATTTCAGTTTCTACCCCCAGTAGTCATGTCACAGCCCCTCACCACCAGGATGAGAACCACTAACTGAAGACATGTGGAAAGCTTATTTTGGATGTAATAGATGGTGACTTACTTGTAATTGTGGTTAACATCAGTAGTCATATATTCAAATGTTGAAAAACTGGTAGCATCCAAACATCTGTCCAAACAACATGTTATTAACTGGTTCCAGCATGTCATTAATTTCTACTGGTCTGTGATCTGTAGCTGTAGAATCCCAATCTGTTTCTTTCTAAGCAGACAAAGAGAACATATGGTAGGCTTAATGCCGACCTCAGCAGTGTTAGAGCCACACTCCACCTATTGAGTTAAAGCACTTTGGGCTGTGGCATGCGACCACTCACAGGTATACATGTAATGAAACAGCAAAGAAGACCCTTAATGTAAAGACGGCTTACATATAATGTCGTTAGCGGACAAGAGGGAGGCTGGCATGAAAGTTAAATTAGGCCGGGAGCTTTGTATGGGATTAAGCTGCAGCTCTTGACAGTGAGGCTACCTCATTCGTCTGAGTTTATGCCTCCTTATTCTGCGCTTTTAGCATTCAAGGTTGCTTCCATAGGTGAGAGCCAGCGCAAGCTCTGAGAACGGGTAATAGCGTGGGGGAGCAGAGCAGAGCAGAGCCATTTTTCTCTTTTTCCTAACACACGTTAGAACACACTGTGCATTCACAAACACCTTTTCCTTCATGCATTCACAGCTTGGCACCTTGTCACTGTACAGGGTCACTTGGTGTTCTTCACTGTGCTATCGTCAAGGCAAAAAGCAGAAGCAATAGCACAACACAAGCTGCAAATAACATTGGCATTAATATGGTGAACTTGATTACTGTCTCACTACAACTCTTAAATGAATGTACACGGCTCCAGCTGTTTCACTGGCACACATTTTTTCATTTTTATCTGTAAAATATTATTTAGAATTTTACTGGGTTTCTTTTTTTTTAAAATTTCAGGTGAGATGAACTAATCCCGAAAAGCAAGACAACAGTGAAAATATCTCCGTAGGTTGTCCAATACAGATGGTTGACATGTTGCAACACAAAGAGAGTGTTTTCAAAATGGTAAAACACTCTCCTTGAGTGAAACATAAAGATGCCTCAGCATTGTCCTCAGGAAATATTGCTGCCCTCTGTCTTACCTACTTATGTTTATACTCATGATAACACTTATCTAACAAAGGCAATATGTTCCAGTATCGCAATTAAATGACTCACACACAATGTTCCCAAGATTTTGCCCACCTGCTGGATGTGCTCGATGCCCTCCAGGCTCATGAAGGTAATATTGGAGATTACACCTGTCACTTTTTCTGCTGTTTTACATGTAGAGACTTTGATGGGTTTAATCCAAGGATTTGACATAATGCAGGATGCGTGTGAGCCTGCATACGTACATCTCCCTCAGCTGCTTCAGATGGAGTCTGTGATCACATATTCAGATGATCTAGCGTTCTCCAAACAGTTTGCAGGGTTCACGGAGAAGCTTTTCATGGTTGTCTCGAGTCAGAGAAGCTGCTTATGCCTCTTGTCAGTTTACAAGGAAAAAAGTGCGGACATATTGTTTTATACACCTTTTTCTGTCTTGATGAGCATAAGTCTAAATTATGAAATCATTTGTTAGCCCTTTCAGCAGCATCACTTTTGACTGCAATGTCAGTCTGTTGGTAAATTGGACCCACACTTTGGTCTATTTTTGGCTGAATGCCTTGATAGGTTGTCATGACATTTTGTACATGTCGGTTATCTAATGGTCACCAGATGAAATTCGATGATTTTGGTCATCCCATTATATTTTGTCTAGCACCACCAGCTGGTCAAAAATATCTCATTATCTGGCACAAAATCTGGTTAAGAGTTGTAGTTCCTAGATAAATCTTGAGTACATTGAGTCAAAATTTCAATTTGTTGAATGCTTGGTACTGTATATCGACCAATAAACAGCTACTGACATCCCCATCAATCTCTTATATTTGTTTATTAGCAAATGTTAGAAAGCTAACACACCAAGCTTTGATGCTAAACATAATATACATTAGGCCCTTTAGCTTCTACGGCATAGCATGTTACCATTTAAGTGCTTTAGCAAGCTAATTTGCAGAACTAAGATTTTAAATATGGTAAGCAAAGCAATGTAGGCTGTGCAGCAGCATTTCAGCATCACCATTGCAAAACTGTTACCATGCTAACATGCTACGCTTACATAATAAACATATTTGTAATTATATCTGCTAAATATTACATAATTGTCAGCATGCAACTGTAAGTATTTTAGCATTTTGACCTTAGCATTTAGCTCAAAGCAGCAATGTGTCAAAGTTGGACACAGCCTGACAGTCGCAAGCATGGCTAGATTTGTCTTATAGACCAAATATAGACCATCTTAATTTTCTGAGGGAGGATATTTCATGTAATCCTTCTGTTAAACCTCTCAAATATTCATGGCAGCTTTCCTTTGGATCTTTTCCCCTAGATTGCCTTTTTGTGACTGAATACTTCACCCGTACGCCTCGAAAACTGAATGCTTTCAACTCCTTTGCGAGTGTGGAACTGTTCCACTTCAATGTGCCTGACGACACCATGATGGCCGTATGGAACCTCATCACCTTCAAGGAGCAAGGTGGCACATTTGGAGACAGCTGCCCAAACCGCAATGTGACTGTGTAAGACAATGAGTTTGACAGAACATCTTTGTGTTTTGCGTAAAGCCTGTCTTTTATTTAAACTGAAGAAAGTTTTAATGATCAGCATCTTAGAAATTTTACCTTTGGAAAAAAGGGCAGATGCAGCTACTTAAATCTGAGCAGTGTGAGCCAACACTGGTACACTCAGCATATAAAGAAAAGGGCGTTAAAGCTGTGTTCATTTTTTAATTTTTCCTGTCTATCTTACTTATAGGCCTACTGGTTAGCAGTGTTTGTCATGTCGTATCTCCGGTTTATCCTCCCTGTCCCTGTGATGATATGATTAACATAGACAAGGTTATCACTTTCAAATATGTGGAGGTGGATATGATTATTAATGTTTTGGGTTTGAATTTTTCATATTTTCAGTAGAAGATGCCATCTGTGCTCATGCTGTCAGCTGGCAGATGCCTCTGCTGTTTGTGAAAAAAAAAACAAAACAAAAAAAAACGTCAGGCCTATCAGAATTTGAATCTTGGCTTTGTAATTACTAGGTACTTCAGGTCTGGTGCTCCTCCAGTAATCAACCCCCTGTACACCCGCTTCCCACGGGATACAGTCGTCCCAGGATCCTTTGCTGTGACTCTTACCTGGACTCTTCCAAACCGTACAACAGGAGCATTCAACGTGACCAGCCCGCTCCCTGGAGACTGGTTCCTAGCCGCACATTTACCCAAGGATGAAGGCAAGATCTCAGTGAAGGTGAGTGTGAACATTTATCATAAATCAAAATCATACATCTGTAAGTAGTTGTTTTGTCAATTTAGTGAGTGCCATTGGTCTCTTTCTTGTTAGTTAGCTGTTCTTCCAAGAGGTCCCAGAGGTAAAAAACTGTCTCCTGTATCAGTAGATGGTGCTCTCTCGTCTGTACGCTGTAGCTTTGCTTTACTGTTCAAGGTAACGAGATTCTGAGCACCATAATGCTTTGAGCTAAATGCTAACATCACAGTGTAACATGCTCTTAATGTCAATGTTAGCATAACAATTTTGGCAGGTGAATGTTTCACTTTTTTAGCTGGCATGAAATGAAATCAGCAGGTGTTAAAGTTAGCTAAGCTAATGGCTTAGCTTTTTGTTGAGCTAATTTAGCTTTTCAGGTAATGGGTGAAGTCATTAACCACTGAATTAAACAAACAAAAATATTAAAAGTTTGGCCTGAAATTGATGTATTTTCACCAGAGTTATCACTTTACATAATATAAATGTCTTTCGTGGTCATTCAGCTGAAAGTCAAGACATTTAGCTCAAAACCAGAAATGTCAACTTCATGTTAGCAAAAGTGTTAAAGCTGGTGGTTCAGCAAAGTTATTATGATACTTGGGCAGGAACCATGAATGTCTTTATCAGTTTTTTTAGGTGCTGAATTATTTAACTGGATAATGGAAACCTTTGACCTGCTTTTGGCGCTTGAGGAAAAGTCGTGAACACCAAAGTCAGTAAAATTTATCCCTTGAATGACATAAATGGTTGTACCAAATGCAGTGGCAATCCATCATAGTTGTTGCGACATGTAAGTCTGGACCAAAGCTGAGGAGCAGCTGTCAAATGTTGCCATCCCCGGAGATGTGCAAGCACAGAGAAAACTCTCATCCAGCATCAACTGTTAATGAAAAGCTAGATGTTTGGTTATACATTACTAGGAAGACTGGTATAGCGGAAATGTTATGTAATATGTGTCACTTAAATGAGATCTAAATCTTAAATATTTATTCCTGGTAGTTGGTTTTCCTTTATGGTGTAAAAAAAATAAATCAAATGAATATTATGTTAATTATACTTTGGGATTTGTATTCCAGTTTTTGCCACACAGCTTAAAGAGGCAAACAGTGTCAGACGGTTTCTCTTCATCTTATCGTGCTCTCCCATTTGGCCACATAAACACCTGCTGATTTCCATTTCAGGCAATTTATTTGTCACTGGCATGGTGATCAGTTGTGCCTTCTTTGTGGCGTCCACTGGCTAGAAAAGGTGTACCTGGAATGCACAACAATCAAAAATATCATCAGAGGTTGCTATCAACACAGCAACAAAAGACCTGGTTTGCTTTGGGGACAAAGGGAGTTGAAGCCAGCGTGGCTAAAATGTGACAAGCCTCCAACACACTGTACAGATGGAAACAGCGTACCGTTTTATGATTTCTCTTTTTGAAGCAATTTTCTAGCAACCAGGATGTGATATTTTCAGTTCAGAGAGATATCACTGGTGGAAGCGATGCAAGCAGAACAGAGGAGACGCACTCTGCATTTATAACAATCTTAGCAAGAGATGTTATGAGACAGGAGACAAATCACGTAAAGCATTTTGAGTGGGAAAGTCTGTAACGTTAGAGATGTTTTTTTGTATGACATGTTTCAGCAATTTCTATTAGATTTGACTGGTGACTCTATGCATGTGTCCCAGTGACCATTAAAAGTAAAGTTATGGCTCTCTTCCCATTCATTTAGACAGGGACTTAGTCTTATTTAGCCAAAATAACGACCTGGGGGCGTTGCTAAGATGACTGCAGAGTGGCAGAAGTTGCCTAGAAGGACTTTGTAATAAACTTAATCTCCTTATTGCGACCAGGATACACAAAATAACTCACTTTATATAGCAAGATTGTAGACTAGTATTTCTTTGTATGTTGGCAATAATTTTCTTTTAGGCACAACATGTTGCAAAGCATTTGCTCTGTTTAAATCTTTGGTGATATTAATCATTGTATGCATTGTGTGTCACCTTTGTCTACTCGTTCAGACATTTTTCCGTTGTTTGCTTATCAAGACCGGGTCCATCATATCCTGATCTGAAGTCATTACACATCATGCAAAGCTCAGTGTACGAGAGGAAATTGATGGGAAGTGATAAGAGCAGTAACTTGCATTAAATGTTTACCCATCTATCCAAGCATCTTTGTGCTCCTTGATGTTTGCTGGTATGACTCCATCTACGTGGAGGACAACAAATTCATCTTTTTTTCTTAGTTTACGGATGTAGAATATTGATAAAAGAAAGGGTTGTCGAAATTCAGTGAAAAACACATTCTCTCTCATAGAATCAATCACAGTTCTGTAGGGGTTTCTTTTCTCTATTGTATCCATTATTTAAAAATGTGTTACTGTTTTATGATGATCATTATAATCTCAGTTTGACATAGAAGTTTGCCGGATATATTAGCCCTCTTATTAATTGCTGGGTATTGGCACTGCCTACAGCTGATGGAGCCATATAAAAATCTATGAAAACAGTCTGTAAATGCTGCAGTTAAATACATTTTACACACAGTGCTTATTTATTCTATTGTTCATGTGGTGTTTGTTCTGTAAATGACCTTAATTCATCCTAGTTTATGTGGAATGTCTTTTCAGTCTTCTACAATTTGACTTATTATTTCTCCAATAAATCTGTCCTGTGAGAGCCTTAAAATTATATTGAGAGGTTTTACCTTATGTATCATTAATGTGTTTAAATGGGAGTATTTAAAATTTAAGAAACTGGCTCAATATAATGAAATCTAAGACAACAACATCAGCTACAGACTCGAAAAGAACTAGAGAGTCCAATAAAGCTGAAAAAAAGCTCTTAAAGGTTGCATTTATTGCAGCACTATTGCAATGAATTGCATTAGATTTTTCAGGTGTACCCAATAAACTGGAAACTCAGTGTAAACCCCAGAGTTTTCCTTAAAATTGCATTTTCTCAGTGGGTCATTCTGACTGAAGGAGCTAAAATAATGTAATTAGTCAGGCTTTCAGTTGGGAGTTTTAGCACTGTATGGCCCAAATTGATTTTTTAACGTCTTTAACATCCTGCCAAGACTAAAATTCTTTAGGAATATAGATGAATATCTGTCTTTTTTGGCATAAAAACAGTCCAATTTAAAGCTATTGAACACCATCAAAAGCTGTCTGCACTCCTGGTGTAAAAACATTCTGTTTCAAAAACTCATAGCGGCTGAGCCTTAATTAAAACACGACCTGCTCTACAAGACACATGTGCAGGTCCGACTGACAGGCTGTAATAAATCAAAGGGTCACCTCGGCAGCTCCCGCGCTAATGCCACATGCCACAGTAATTGTGGCTTGAGCAGGAGAGGTTAGCAAATGCTTGACAGAAATGAAGGACCTCATTTGGCATTCACACCTTGTCCTTTCGAATCAGGTGCAAAAAGCCCCCGGTCCTTTTTAAAACAAATTTCACAGCAGATCATGTGTGGAAACAATGCACGGTCTCCTGGTTCTAAGTCATTCTGTCTGCTTGGCTCATCTCACAGAGTAATGCACATCGAGCACATGAGTGAAATAGCTGGCGCATGTTACGCTGTGTGGCAGGCAGAGGGAGGACAGAGTGATATTAATCCAAGAGGGGGTGACAGGCTTTATGCGCACAGTCCATTAGGATTTTTTTTTTTCCAGCCACTCCGAATGATATCTAATTTGCTCTTTTCCAGCTTTTAAGAAATGCTGGCGAGTTAACTACTAAAATACCGTCTTAAACTGCTGTTATGTTATCTTTGCAGGGTCTGTCCGAAGAATGCCAGTATCTGTTCCAACCTCAGCTCATTGTCCAGAGGCTAATTGGGATCTCAGTGCTTTATCCTGGATACTTCATAGACCAGATGATCCCCGTCCACAACAGATCTGCGCTTTATAAGTAAGTCTTCCAGCTGAGCTTCCAAAAAAACAGAAGTCAGGATTAGCTGGTTTCAAAACTACACACTTAATCAAGAGAAAATATGCTTTTTTGCACGTACTTCTACAGTCCACCTCCTCATCTGCCTCTTAAGTTATGATTTTCCTAGAGTCGTCTCCACAAGTTTATCTTGCATTAGCATTCTTTCATCAAAAAGATGCAATTTCCAAGTGTGTGTTTATAGCCTCAGCACCTTTATTAACTTCCTTTTCTCAAAAAGTCACCTCAGTTCTTTCAGCAGAGCAATAAGATTTTTTTTTTAAGTTTATTGTTCATTTTTTATGATCTTTTGAAAGGTGCCCAAAGGAAGGAGATTCAGTATTATGTGAGCTCTTCATAAATGATGTGAAAGGATGCAAAAGATATTGGAGTGTTAGATTATTATTTTAATATTATAACGTGTTGGATGTGGACTTTTTGTGTGTCTGTACATATATATAATGGGCTTTTTGAATTTAAAGCACCAGTCCTCAGAGTGCAGGTTTTGTTATTGGAGGACAATAATAATAATACTGGTGCTTTGCAGACTGGTGCTTGAATCAAATGCATTGGATCAAATAGAATTACATTAGTTAGGAACCTACTGCCAAGGTATGTGGTTACTATAAAGGTAAATTATGCAATTAAAACTGTAATAGCAAAGGCATGCTGTTCTCAATAAAAACAATTGTTGCCCTTTTTTGTCCAATAAGCATGAAATCGAATCTATTTTTCTACAGTGCTGTTATGCATTTTGCTTTATTATTAAGCTTATTGCCTCAGTTAGCATTATGCCTAAAACAAATCTGTCCTGTGTATGTGTGTTTTTATCTGCGTGTGTGTGTACTTTTGCAGAGTGTTCATCCCCAATTATATATCAAAGGTGAAGGTTCAGCTGGTAAACTGCAGCACCAAGAATAAGAGCAGCGAGAGTTGTCCTGTGGTGCTGAAGATAAGAGCGCGGGCGCCACCGGTGCATAACTCAAGTGCCCTTGACTGCAGGGAGTGGAACCCTTGTGAATTAGACACCCTCGTACCTGCCTGGGAACAATGGTACTACATCCTGGTAGAGCGATATCTCACTAACTGCAATGTCTACTTTCGAATTGGGGTGCAGGTTACAGGTGAGTTTGTTTTTTGAAGCACAATGTGATTAATGAGTCTTTAGGGGTTTTTTTTGTTATTCTGAATTTAATTTCTGGGTTCTTCTGCATTTCAGCTGCATTTATTTTTCCTCCTAAAACAGATTAGCAATATGTACTCTTTATTTATGTTAGAATTACCGTATTACTATGTAGATATTTGAGCACAGTGGTGCTCTTGCTTGTTGTCTTAATGTGAAAATAATGTGCAATGTTTTATTCAAAAGACCCATCAGTGTTTTTCATATTGTGATGTGCAGATGGTTTTGTACATTAGAGTGTTTCACCAATTTATCCAATTAAACTAAATTATTTAATAATTATTTGACGATTTGAAGTAATTTGTTAAATTTCTGTTTTCTCTGATCTTTTTCAAAAAGCTGTGATGATGTCTATCGCCACAATCATTGAGCTGTTTGCTTCCAGAATTGTTTGTAATTTTTTTCCACGCTGCTTTTGATGTGTAATTTAAGACGACACTGGAGTGGTTTCTGTAAACCTGAGAGCTCATAAATTAGGCCAAACAAAAGCTCAAAGTAGATCTCAGCAGCATACCAGATACATAACAGTATCCAAAATTATACAGTTAAAGTAAAGAGGATTGTGGCTTTCAGTTTGCACAGGCGCTCCTTAGAAAATGACTGATTCTTAGGTGTAATTTTCCCTCATATCAAAGCAAAAAGAAAAAAAAAAATCTTCAAATGTCTTTTAAAGTGTGAAGAAACATGGAGCCGAAATGTAATTTTGGATGTGTGTTTTGATGGAAAAAGAGAGGCCAGACACAGATCATTAAGGGGCCTGAGCAAGAAAAGACTGGAGTCCAAACTGATGCGATTTGTATGGGAGTCTTTAGAGGCCAGCGACACCACGCTTAAGTGCTACATGCTGTTTTTGGCTTGTGTAGAACTGAGATATTCTTTCTGCTCACTCCGCAGGGATTGCTCACAAATCTGTGGGAAGTCTGCTCCCGTGTAGCGATCCCCTCCCTCAGTTGGACACTATATGGTGCACTTTGTCACCATGGCAACACAGACACTAATTATTCACACTCTGTTTCTCCCCCTGCCTGCCAGGCAGATCTTACTTGACCTTTCGTGGATTTAAATTGAAGAACACCTCAGGTTCAGGGACCATCTGGAGCCCTTTACCTTCTCATTCTTTTCTTGCTATTATTGGTTATTGTTGTTATGAGTTGCTATTTGGAAATATGTACTCTTATTTGAATTCAGTCCAATTTACAGGCACTGGGGTCTCTGGCTACACAGGAAGCGTTGAAACTAGGTTGCACTTTATTATTTATTATTGTTGTTTATACAGTGTTTTCACTGCAGCTGTCTTGCCCTCAATAGATGATTGGGCATTGACGAGAATGTGTGAGGCTGTACATGAAGCCAGTTCTTTGGATTATGAATGTTGTGATACTATATGTTTTCACAGCCCCTCCACTCCCACACAGCTATGCATGTACTGCGCATACATAAAGAGATGCTATACATATGGGTCTCTTTAATGATTTTTCTTGTTTGTACCAAATTTTGCCTTGAGCGTGCAGTATTTGGTATTTCGGTATTTTTAGGAGCGCTTCAGTTGCTGAATGGACATCAAAATACTTCAAACCCTTTCAGAGACAACACCATTGAAACGAGGCTGAGCTGGAAAAGCCTTTGAAATCCTTTCCCCTCGGGGACTGGCGGTATTTGATGGTACTTTGGCAGTTGCCATCAGTGACCATTTTGCAGAGGGTTGCTTTGTGTTGAGTGAAAGCATACTGTTTGCAATTACTGTGAATCTTTGTCTCATTAAAAAGCAGTGTACAACGCTGAACCTTACTGTTTACATTATGAAAGCCAGCCGAAGGGGTTCATTTCAAACATTTGCAAAAGACTCGGTTACTTAGCATGCATAATAACACAAGTACAATAACTGACTTGGTTATTGCCTGTTTGTTTTAGACTTGCTCAGGATTGGTTTTTCATTCATAGACATCAGTAGATTGCAAGAAAAGGATTATTACATTACACAACATGTTGCAAGTGCATTTTTTTCAAACCATTTACACTAGTGGATATCCAGAGTGTTTAGCTCATACATGAATCAGTTAGAATGATTTCCTCTGTGAATTTCATAATTTTTCTTCTCTGACTAGATTGCTCAAAGTCCAATTTGTCAAAGGACCAAGCACAGCCCAGCTCCTCCATGAACATGCCTCAGTCCTTTGGAACGGCAATGGGTTTCTCTCTGTCCGAGACGCTGTCCATGGCGTCCCTGCTCAGCCCAGCGCAGAACACCAGTCACCTGCACACCTCAGAGGACAGCATCATTTATCTTCCTCCTGCTGCAGATGCCAACAAGTGCTGGCCCATCCGCCCGACTCTGCGCAATGAGCTGGACACCTTTTCCGTGCACTTCTATGTCTTCTTTGGTCCAAATATATCGATTCCGCCTGACAGATCTGCTGTGTTCGCCATCAACCTGATGCCTGTTTTGGACAGTGGAGGAGTCCTCAACATGGAGCTCAAACTCAACATGGTGAGTTACTCTGATTTCACCATTCTTGCTCACCTAAAGCTGGGGCAGGCAGTTTATTTTTGGTGTCATAGGGCAAAAATTTCAATATAACCTTTCAGCATATTGTAAATCAGACAGTCTGACTGAACACTATACTTCTGCAACATCTCCTCGGCTCTGCATTCAGGCTTTAGAAAATAAAGAATGTGACACTTTTCAGCTAATTGCAAGTCTTTTTAATAATGTGTGTTCCTATTGGAAGCTCTGCACTGCTCTTCTTAGGGACAGGTGACATCACTACAAGCTGATTGGTTTTTGAAAAAAGTGACATTCCTTACACCCTAAAACTGGCCTCTGGTGACTTGACAAGCAGAGTTGCAGGTCATATTAGCTTATACTGAGCTGAGATGGACCAGTTTACACTGCTGCAACTTTTCCTGCAGTTGTTTTGTCTCGTCATGAATCTTTGGTGTAAACAGGCCTTAAAAGAGAGATTGACAACAAACAAAATAAAATGCAAGTCAGAGCAAAAACAGGGAGGGAGGGTGCAGCGGAGTTGCTTCATTTGGAGTCTCATGCTACAACTAACTTGATTTCCAGATGTTGCCTACCTCATCTTTAAAGTCATTTTACATGATTTATTTATAATGACGATTTTAAACAATAATTTGCTATTAATCAAATTGGTTGACAGTATTTTTAGTAAAGTATAAACATGGGACAAACTAAATCTAAGTTTTTAATGATTGCTGACACTTTACTTTTTTTAAAAAAGCAAGATTATATTTTCTTTATAATCAGTTGACAAACTTACTTGTTGATGATTATCATCAGACAATTCAATCAAGTAGACATAAATAAACTACATATCTTAAACTACAAGTCAGAAAATGTCCAGATAGACAGTATTATGTTGGCAGTGCTTGAGAAATTTCAAGGTATTGCAAAACTAGCATTCTCCTGGTATATCAGTAAAAACTGTTTTCCAGGCACCTGGATGAGCGCAGACATTTTATTCATTTTGTTATAGATATATTAACGAGGCTCTGTTGCCACCCTCACCCCCAACCTGCTGTATGCTTTTCTATTGCAGAGGATCAGATAGTAATCAGTAAAGTAAATATGCAGCCGTTAGCGCAGGGAAAATCCCCAGCCAGCAAAAGTGAATAATTGGGCTCACAGTGTCTGGCTGAGCTAGCCTGCTAAATATGGATGCTCGTATGGTCATAGACGCTGCTTTGGGGGCTGAAAAAGTTCACAATAAAGCATGTGCAAGTGTT
>JAQLOL010000021.1:14266701-14281209 GCA_029783665.1 Naso thynnoides | reverse complement strand
CCAGTGTTTGGGCTTGTGACATATGCCTCTGATTGAGAGCAAACAAAATGCATAAATCAGCCAAGCAGGATTTGATGACTCTGTTAAGCTGTCCTTCAGATAGTAATGGCATTAGGAATGCACCTGCAGCAGCTCTGGAGATCTGCGGGGAGCCAGAATGTGAAGAGCTACAGGCTGGCAGATGGACCAAATAATACCTAAGAATAGGCAAGGCAGCAAATGTTGAAATAACTAAAAGATGAAGCATTTTGAGAATTAAGCTCTTTTCACTGATCTCCCCGGAAGAGATTGTAATCGGTTCATCTCTCAGACTACAGAAAATATGTTTTTTGGGGATATTTTAAGCCCACAGCAGCTGTACTCCACCACAAAAAGCATATAAAACAGGTGTATATGTACAACAGAGATCATTACTTGTGGTTTTCCATTATTTTCTGAGTTTTGGGGTTTTTTTTTTTGAGAATTTAATTATTCTGTTCATCCTAGAACATAGTTTCAGGTTATTTGATAATAAAAATAATGGTTGGTTGCAGCCCAATATATATAAATGACAAGTTTAAAGTTGTTTTGAAGCAGCCTCTGTGCAGTTCTCCCTCTGCGCTCAGTCTTTGTGATAAGTCGGGCTAAACACATCTTTCATCTCCTCTGAACACACAGAGATGAAATTGATAATCGATCTTCTCTTCCAGGCCCAGATAAAAAAAGCAAACAGCCTTATTTCCCAAAATGCCAGAGGAAAACACAAATATTCGGCTTTTAAGGAAATGAATATAATAAATTTGGTATACATTTAGAATTTTATCGATAGATTGCTTGATTGATGTGGTGACATGATGGGTTAATGGCCACTGTCACCTCACAGAAAGATCTTCATGGGTGTAATAGCATCTCTGTTCCTTTCTCTGTGGAGTTTTCATGTTTTCTTCATGTTTATGTCTTTTTTTCAGTTTGTGTTCTGCATTTCACCTCTGCTTTTTACCTCACACCTCAGTATAGGCCTAAGTGTGCATAAACAGAAGTTAGTTGGATTTAACTCTGTATATGTCAGTAACAAAGACAGTATGCTTTGATGGAACACAGTTGCTGTAATTGTTGTATGTGCCGCGAGATGTATTCCACTGAGAGATTGTCATACTATATTATTCTATGGATAGCTTTCTCCCCCCTAGGCACTCATCCGTCACTTGCTTGTCACAGCCACAGAATCCAGTCAGCCGGTGGGGGACTCTGGCAGATTTGCAAGGCTTTAGGAGACAATAGCTGGAGCTGTTTGTCTGCTTTGCATCAGAGTGTGAAAGGAATGCATATGGCTTTTTCTTTCACTGATACCTTAACTGGCAGTGGATCTATTTAATCTGTTTGGTTTCCCCCTTTTTTAAAGTTTCCTTTAGGTAGAGCTGATGCAGAGAAAGAAACAGAGGGCATTGTAATGAATGTTAATCCTTGATACAGTATCAATGTGTGCCTTGTTACCTTTTATGCTACAGTTGTTTTTTACAATAATACCTTCTGTTTAAGTACAGGGGTCCAAAAGTGACTCTGTGCATAGATTTGCCAAAATAACAAATAAATATTCAACACTTAACCATAACCCTTAAAAAGGAAGCAATAGACCCAATTTTGTAAATCAATAATAAATAAATAAATTAACAGTAGAGCAATAGATAAAAAACATTAGATGTTTTCATGTTTGTATTTATTATGTATTTTCTTTCTTTATTTATTTTCTGTCCCTCCACTTTTATTTACATATTTTACTTGCAATTATTGCAAAATTTATAACCTGTGGGAGCCAGGGGAGAAGATGACATAATTCTGTGACACTTTCTCCTGCAATCACCAAGAAGGTGTTGAGATGTGAAAATGAAACAATGAGAAAATCGACATGCATAAATAAATACATTTAAAATGTTGAAATGCATGAATACAGAACAATATGTATTCTTTATTTATTTATTCATATATTTATTTATTGCACATTATTTTATGCATCAAGGCTTTTTGGCAAAAATTTTGATTCGTTTTTATTTATAAATCTTATTTCATTGCATCTTGTGTGGCACTTTTGGGCCCCCATATGGAAGACCTTATGTTTAAAATTTTTTGTTAGATTGACAAGAAAATATTTAACTAGAGTCAAACATAGGTAATTTCAGAGAATGAGATGCTTGCAAAACCTTTATTTTTAATTAGGATGTCAACTATGAGACAAAATGTAAGACAGTTGAATATTTTATTGAGCAAAATTAGAACTCATCATTGAGTTTATCATAATTGGTTTGGGCACTGGGATGTGCAGCATGTAGAACACATGCCAGCCTTCTTCATGTTTATGCATGAGTTGTCAATTGTGTCCTGCCTGGCACCTGGCATCAATATAACTCTTGAGAAATTTAGCAAAGTAAAAATCACGAGTGCACACTGGACGCAAACTAGTATTCATCAGAAGTTTTTTTTCTATCTACAGCATTTCTATAATCAGAGTTCAAGTATCTGTTCTGTTGCAATAATGCTTTTGAAGAGATGCTTACTCCAAAGTTTCATTTAGCCTCAGTCACTAACCTTGAGCATTTCATTGTTGGAAGATAGCACCTCTGATTGAATTATTCCTCTGCCACTCACGCTCCACAATCGTAACTAACAGCTGCATAATGGACCAGGCATATAAATCATAATATTAAATGTGTGTAATGTAGCAATGTCCAAATCAATGCTGCAAAGTGCTTCAACAGTAAACAAAACCCCAAACATAATTGGAATTAAAATTCCAAGCATATCTTTAAAATGGGCCATTAAAAAGAAGCAAGCGATGAATTGAACATAAATTAACAACAGGGCCCTGACAACAGAGAGGTAATTTAAGAAGTAATTAACATCCTTTTTGAAGCACTGAGAGTTTTCATACCTGGGATAAACATGGGTGCCAGGTGAGAACTTGTGATCCACTCCCAGCTTCTCCACTCTGTATACAAATAAACACCTACATTTTAATGTTTGCATGGACCAAATGCACCATTCCAGTGATAGGGACGCTGGCGAGAAGGGTTTATTTTTTTACACAAAACAAAAATTAACATATGCTGAATTCAAGATTTTATTATTATTATTATTATTATTATTATTATTATTATTATTATTATTTGCAGTGTTTCAATGAGTTTTTAAAATGATCCAAATGCAAAAAATTATAAATTTGCTAATTTTATTTTAATATGAGGCTGAGGTAACAAAAAAGTAGCCCAGTATACTGATTATCTGTAAAGCAACAAACTCTTTTCAAGAAAAGGAGCAATTTACTGTATTGCATTTACAACTTATTATTTATTCTAACCTAAGTAATATTTTGATGGCCATTTTGCAAAGTTTATTAAGTTTCTCCTCACCCAGTAACTTTCAAAGTATCACAATTAAAAAAAATCTTACTACTTCTGAGTGTAGTCTGAGTGATCCGATCTCAATGGGTCCTCAGTGCGTCTTGGGTAGAGACTCACACTTGTACTTTGAGCTGCCTACTTGTCAGAACTCATGCATATATATCAAGTGTAAACAAGCTCACTGGTTACTGGAAAGCAAGCATGTGGAGAAATGGGTAGGATTCAGTTCCATGGAAAATACATGAAGAGCAGAAAGATGGATTAAACCACCAAAGATATCAGTAAAATCTGATTCAGCTCCACACTCACTGACAAAGGAACTTCCTGGTTTCTGCAGCACATAAATGGTGCATCTTGAAAGCATCTTGCTTCCCTAATTTTTATGTTTCCTCTTGAAACTAGGCTGTGGCACCACAACATGAAGGGTATTAAAGAATATCCTGTCAAATTGATACTAGTAAACATGCCTTTTAAAAGCACAGTACATCAAATTTCCATCTATGCAAAGCATTTTGAGATCCTAATTTAACTGCAGGAATGCATATATAAGACAAGTTTAAAACAGGGTTTTATTAAAAATAAAAAATAAAAAAATAACTGCATTGTACCCTGTATATTATCACTTAAACTAAGACTTTCAAAGGTAAACTCCACAGAATTACTTGTCAGAGAAAACCATAACTATGACTGTGATAAAAAAGTTTCAACACCATCGTGATTTCATAACCGTGTCATTTTTTAACGTAAGGACAAAAGAGGGTGCTTGTTGAACTCAATTTGTCGAGATAGTTGTGGATTTAAATAGAATTGTTTGATTTATTTATTTTAATGATTTATTAGAGGAATGCTATGACATCTTATTTTCAACATGTAAAAATCCACCTGATTTTTTAATTTTATTTTATTTTTTTTATACCACAGGTAGCAGTGCAACAATAGAGAATATGCCAGTTTTTTGTCTCATTTCTTCATTTCAGTTGCTAAAAACAGAAAAACAGAGGAAATATCCAGAGGCTTTTGATGGTATTTTTGGCTGGATTTTCCCCGTGTGCCACCTCATGCACAGTGATGTCATAGCAGAAGATTTTCTGTGTGCCAGGAATAGATAACAACCAAGAAAGTACTTTTCCATTTTTTGGCTCAGTTTCAAAATAGTTGTCAGGTAGGAAAATTACTCTGAACATGAAAGCACACAGAAGTAATGAAAAGGGTGTTGAGTCATACTGTATAAGACCCCAGTGGAGTTTATTTGGGCCAGGAGAAGAAACTGCAAGGGAAATTATTTCATCATATCTTATAACATGCTGAATCTTTTCAGTTATACAGACATCCACCACATCACTGTTGCTGTGACTTTGGGCTTGAATGTTTGCATGGACAGTTTATGGGACAATGGAGCCCTGAGCACAGACATGTGCAAGACATCTCAGTGTCATGGCAACAGTATTTCAAGGTTCAAGAGTCTTTACTGTCATTATGAGAACATAACAAAATTTTGCAGATACTCTGGCTTTTTAAAAAAAACAACAACAACACAACAACAGCAACAACACACACAAATGCAAATCTGAGTTAAAAAGAGTTCAAAGAATAAATAGAATAAATAGATATTTTATGTCTTTTAAACAACATTAGAAACCTTGTTGCTAATATTGGTTTTCTCCCTGTGCTCCGGTTTTCCCCACTGTAAAAAACATGCATGTTAGGTGTATCTCCAGTCAGTACTCTTGATCAAAGTACTGGCTCAGAATCTGGAGTTGGTCCCCGGGGTGCTGCACTGTGGCTGCCCACTGCACCTCAGGGATGGGTTAAATGTAGAGAGCATATTTCACTGTACTCCGTAAATGTTGCCAATAAAGTACTTCCACCTTTACCTTACCTATTGGGTGAAACCTGCACCAAATTAAAAATGCTGTGCATGTAGCTACATAACATAAAGAAATACACTAAATTGTAATAAAAAATGAAAATCAGGCTCACTATGAGCAAAAAATGGGATTCTTATTTAGTTCAGGAACAAAACCAGAATGAGAGTCTGCTGTCACTTTAGATGATCTGTGAAGCTGCACGTGAGCTAAATGCTAACATCAGTATATTACCATGCTTACTGTGATAATGAACATTTGATGCTTAGACTGTACGTTTATATGTTTGTGGATACATATAATGTTTACAATGTTCATCATATTGGTTTAGCGTGTTAGCATTTGCGAAATAGCACTAACAAAAAGTTCAGCTGAGGTTGACGGAAATGTCATCAGTTTTGCAGGTATTTTGTGGTGTAGACATTATTTGGCAGGAGATCAATGTTATTACAATACTTTGGGGATAATAAACACGTGGCCAAAATTCCACAACAAACCATCCATAAGATGTCAGTATATTTCAATAAAGAACTAAAATGTCAACCCCGTGGTAAAGTGAGAGAACAAGTAACAGGATCACAAAACTCTTGAGGATACATTGTGTGGGAACCATCAGTCTGTGCAAAAGTTTGAGCTAATCCATCAAATGGATTTCGAAACATAAGACAGAAGAAGTGAAACATGCTGGTGGTGTCAGACACAAAGTCAAAGGATCACCAAAGTCATTAGAAGTTATTCTCAAGAGGGCTTTAAATATCTGTTCTAAAATCTCCTAAATGTTGCCAGTATTTCAGTTGAGATCACAAATGCGGCTGGAAGTGAAAATGAAAAGAGGAAAAAGTAAAAGTCAGGGGTTCATCAAGGTCATCACAATTCAAAGCAATCCATTTTCTAGTTGACAAGATATTTGAAGAGGTGGACTGACAGACTGATATTGGCCTGCTTGACTAAAATCATGTCTGGTTTTACTTACTTAGAAATTTAGATAAGTCACTTCATATTAAGAATCTTCCTTTGGGAGCCTCCTGACCTCTTGGCGGCCCCCGGGCCTGTGTCTCCTCGGCCCATCTTGTAATCTATTCATGAGCGTTTCTCACTCAGTACTACATCTTCAAACTCTTTAGGCAAAGCCATAACCATAAGGAAAATAAGAAGGGAGGGGACAATCTTGAAATGCTGGTGGGCGTGATTGAGCCTTACTACCAGGAGAGTTCGGGCCAGATGGTGAATTTAAGATGCCTGAAAACTCGGCACCTGGCAAAATGTTTGTTGAATCATTGCATTAATCAACGACTTTGCCAACTCCCTGCATTTACATTATGTTCATTCTGTGCCAGGGGAGGCGATACAAATCCTATTTATTTAAGAAATATTTGCCTAAAGTTATCCTTACCACCAATCGTGTTTCCCCTCTGGAAGCAAAGTAAATGCAATGTGCTCCATCTTGTTCTGTAAAGTTTTTGTTTGAAAAGAATTACTTACTTTTGATTGGCGGGTTTAGTAACTTAGTTAGACACTTCTCACATAAGCGCAGAAGATTTTAACGCTCTGCTGCACCTCTCCATTTCTAAAAACAGAGCCACTGTGAATACATTAGAAGACATTTTTAAAACCTGTATAGTTTCAGATTTCTCGCTGCTATTTGTACTTCTGTTGTTCTCTCAGTGATACTCCAAACTGGACTGCGACTGGTGTCATTTTCCTGTCACTGCAAATTGAGACAATTTGTGTAAGCATATGCAGTTTCCATCGCTTGAATTATTCCCTAGGATTTCTTTTTAATGCATGAGCATGTTAATGTATAATTGATGCTTTAAGGAGATAAACTGCCAACATCTTCATTTAGGTGCTGCTGGCAGACAGAGAGAGAGCAGTTTCACTTGATTTGTTAGTTTTAAAGTTTGCCCTCTCACGACTGAGAGGAAATGAGACCTGAGGTAATCATGAGCGGTGTGAGCTCAGCGGCGTGATGACAGCAGATGGTTGATGGTGGGACGGATGGATGGATGAGCGACATTTGCTTGTGTTTCTTCCTGCAGTCCACGCTGAGAGGAGCTGATGTCACCGTGTTTGGCTGCCTGAACCACGGGATGCCTCTTTTCTTGCGAGAAAACTCATCACTGAAATGCGAATCAGGTATGTCAAATTTAACTTTGACAAAATCACCATACATGAAAAAAAACAATTAATATACTGTGTATTATTTGATAAGAATATTGAATGCTTTTTCTGATTGAATAAGTCTCTTTCAGACTCAGTTCTCCAGCTCTTTAAAATCCAGAAACTTTGTCTGTTCATACACTGTGTACTTCAACTGTGTAGAGCCAATTTCTTTTATGACCTCCGCTTCAACTGCTCAATGTATCACCTTCACACAGCTGACATTTCAACTGCTTTCAGTGATTAATCTTCAACTGGCTCTTACACTTGTTTCACTGCTTTTGATACTTTATCTTCTTCTAGTATTTATTTTACGACTGCAGCCTCCACTGTATTCCAACAACTTCAAATGTCTTAACTGTGAATGTCTCGAGTAAATAAATGTGAATAATTAAAGTTTTTCTGTGCACGCTCTTTCTTTTTGCTTTAACTCTCCGTTTCATTTCTCCATCATTGTTCTCTTTTGTTGCAGAATCAGTGTCAGGGTTTTTTCTTTCTGTGAACGCCTCGGCTAATATCACCAAACTGAGGATCCCCTACCCACAAACAGGCACCTGGTACCTCAGCCTGCGCTCTCTATGCGCCACTGAACATGGGTAAGACAGAAAATGTTACTGAATTTGTTTATCCTTTTTGCTTAAATTCTGCTTTATTGGAGTACTTCACACAAATACACTAATAACTCAAGGAAAAAAACTGCTGCCAAAAATTTGACAGTTTTGTATTTTTAAAAAAAAGGTTTGACAGTTAAGGTAATAACCTTGTTTACTCCCTTGACCTGATTTAGAGGATTTATGCCACTGTCATTTCTATATGCTAAATACAATATAAAACAGTGGCTAAGTTAGTCAGCTTTTTGCTCAGTGTACTAAAGTTGAGAGACAGAGGTTTCAAGAACAGAACAGAAGTTAGCTGGTTAACTTAGTTTAGCAGGGGAACGCAGCTAGTCACGCTCCAGTCTCAAAGTAAGTCTCCGCCTAATAGTACTTCTGAAATTTACTTATCAACACATTCCAGTTTTAGTTGTTTGTTGGATTTGTTGCCTTTGAACATAAAGTGGCTAAGTCACACCCCTTTTCTTCCTTCTACTTCTTGGCCATGGGACCTTACTTTGTAAAAAATATGAACAGCAGTCAATGAAAAGTGACAAATTAGTTTTTGATCCCGTTTAAATTGTACCACTAATCTCAAATATGCTGTATGTCAATTTAAAGGGTAATTAAGCAAGTCAATGAAGTCACAGTTTATCACACAACTGCAAGTGCAAGTATAAGACTTTGAAAATACATATTTAGAAAGACTACACAGCGGGTCGCCGCATAAGTGACATTTTAACAACAAACTCTTACAGAACCGTCTAACTCTCTGTTTGCTTAGCTGCAACTCTCAACATGCCCTTGCTTGTAGTGATTTTTACCTCTTTTAATCTATTTTCCCTTGTTCTGATGGAACAAAAGAAACTGCACCACGGTTACATTAGTGTTGGTGGTGTATGGTGTGCGAGACGTTGTTCACTGAGTGGTTTCACAAAAACTAAGTGGCACTTAACTATCTTCATGACAAACTGTGACTTTGTTCGTTTGTAAAATTGTTTTTTAAAAATGACAGGCATCATATTTGAGAGTTAGGGCACAGTTTAATGGGAATAACAAAAAAAAAAGTTGTCTCTGTCCACTGACCACTGTACAAAGTTTTTCCAAAAAAAGGTCCTCTGGGGTCCACCAGAAGGGGTTTGACTTAGCCACTCTATAGAGGTGCTTAGTTTTTTTTTAGTTTCCTGACTTTTGGCTAAACTAAATTGGGCAGCATTAGCTTTGGCATTAGCTTCGGATGTGAAGGACACAGAGAGTGGTGTCATTCTCATCTACCTCTTAGCCAGAAAGCACATAAACAGATTTCCAGATATGTCCAACTATTCTGTTTAAATGGACATAGCTGAGTTAATTGTGCGTTACTGGTGGAGTTCACCCAGAATTTCTCAAAAACATTTCCAGACAGAATTCCACTGATGCCAGCTGAAAGATTGTTGCTCATGAATTTTTGACGGTCCCATCATCAATTCGTTGGCATGGCCTCACTTCCCCAAAGCAACCTCAGTTAGACAATATTTCCTGACAATTACAGGTAGACTCATCTTTGTATAACAATGACTAGTTTATTTACCAAAATTAATAATTCAGTGCTGTAATGAAAACACTATGCTCACTGTTTATCTGGCGCAGCCTTCTTCATTCTGCCACATCCTCTCCCATCTGTCACCCAGATTAATTTGGGATAGGCTTCATGAATGGTGCACTTCTGGTGCACACCTAGCATATGACATGGAAGAGGGATAGATTCTGAGGTTTAAAAAGCAGATTTCTTCATATTTTCACATTTGCATATTAGGAAATTTAAACAAAATCAAATATGTTTTTTCTGAAACTGAACACAGAGCTGCAAATCAAATATCTGCCGTTCTTTTTAAAGTATTCCTTAAAATCCATCATCTGTTTTATTTGGAATAGAGTATTTGTCTGGTTAGACATATTAATGTTACGCCTCGGTAAAACTTTGAGGTATTTTTACTTTGACTGCAGAGCAATTTTGGATCTTACTACAACGTGAAAAGTAAAAGTCTGACATTAATTTTTAAGAGCAAAAGCTTTTTTATTCAAAGTTTCTAAATCACACAGGTAGAAACTTTACTGTTAAAGAGGCAAAAACTGTAACTTTTCCATATTTAGCGGACTAAACGGACCAGAATGCATTGCACCTGTAAGACATGTTGGAGTTTTGATATAAAGGCTGCAGCTTTCATCTTTTCTTGACTAGAAAACATCTTGTGATCTATTGTTTTCTCCCCTTTTATGTGCAGATTAATCCATAGATAAATGCAATATCGCACACTTTTTCTCTGAGGGTTGTTTTAAGTCTGTGAGAAATGTCGGAAAGAGGAAGTGAGGAAAATGTTTCCATTAAGTTGTCCAACACAATGTTCTTCATGATTTCCTGCCGAAAGTATTTGCTAATTTGCAGATTGAGCTGTTTTGCAGAACCACTTAATTGCACGAAAATGTGAACAGAATGAAATTAAGCATGTTTTTTTCGCAGGCCACTTGGGAGTTCCAATTGAATTTGAATAACAAATAATAACAGATGGTGTGGGACGTGGTCTCATTCTCACATGAGAACACTGCTGAGGTATGAAAATGTGGAAAACTGCCACATTGCTAAGTCTGAGATTTCCACATGCTAAATCAGTCATGTCTCGTTAGAGAAGAAAAAATGTGATGTGAATGATAGGTGCTTTTGAAGGCTACAATTAAGTTGATTGATATAATTTAAGAATAAAGAAGCAAGCAGCTGTGTCAATTAAAACATGGGTGCTGGGAAAAGGCAAAGAAACACATTTGTTTCCTTCTAGAGTTTCATTCTTTGTGACGGATCTTAAAAACTGGCTATTAGACAAGATACAGCGAAAGCAGAACTACACAATGTTTTTTTCTTTTTAGCCCATGTAGCATAGGGAAAAAAAACAATTCACAAGTTCATGTGCAGGCATTAGTTTGTGCAGCTGCATATCAAACTCGATCAGGCTGTAAATCCTAAAGAAAATTTTATCTATTGATTGTAGTGGTTTTCTAGAAATGCAAAAAAGGAGAAGTTGACATTTTAGGTAAAAAATGTAATTATTTCTGATTTAATGTACAGCGTTGTGAAAAATTCTAGATGGGTTACTGAATGGAGCCACCTGATAAAGTTCAAACCAGAAGTCTACTGTAGCTTCTTTGGTGGTCAACAAAGCACGGAAATCATTCATGGAAAATTACTCTTGGAATTGTTCTGTGAATTTAAAGATTGCTAAAAACCAGCAGAGCAAAGGTGTCTGACATCTGACAACCCTTAAACAAACTTTTCATAACCAGAGTTCTGTAATGATGACAGTACAGCACTAGATGACCTGAAAGAGTTTTTAGCAACACAATGTGACAATCAACATGCTAACATGCACTCGACAGCACTGGTAACATGCTAATATTTATCAAGATCATCATGTTTGAGGGATATGAAGTTTTTTAAAAGTCTGGAATAAAAGTATTGCTTTTACCCAAAACAATTATTATGATTTTGAATTAATTGCTTTAAAAAAAAAGGTCTGTTACCTCTGTCTTAGATGTCCAAAAGCTTGTGAGCCAATAAAATAATGACATTGGTACCATGGGGCATCTTTGTGTCACCAGTCAAGAATCTCCGTGAAGATGGTTTGAAGTCGTCTATAGGACCTTTAATCTCCTAATTTAGCATGTTAGCAACATTTGCTCATTTGCAAGCACTAAAGACAAAGTGTAGGCAATGCTAATGAGATTGTCGTTAGTTTTGCCCAATTTAGCCATGAGCCAAAGCATTCGAAAATTGGAGATTATGACCTGATGATGATGGTGGTGGTAGATGAACATTTAGGAGATCATCAGAGTTATTATAGTTCATTCTGATGTAGACATGAATATGTGAAGCAAATTTAACAGCGAGCTATTTAATAATCTTTGAGATATTTCTGTCTGGACCAAAATGGTGGGCCAGCTAACCAGCTTTGCCATCTGTAGAGCCGTGCCTCTAACATGGCTGAAAACAAACAGTCAAATATAGAAACATTTCGCTTGAATGCAGAACATTTCTGTTTAAATCCTTTTAAAAGCAAATTTTTGACTTCACACTGAAGAAAAGTGGTGCTGCATTGATTTTTACTCATGCTTACCTTCATCTAATGTTCTGCCTGTCTGCAACTTTTCCAGATTTGAGGCGTGCACCAATATCACTGCTGAGGTGTACATGCGCGCATACCTGACTCCATGCATCAATGACTGCGGGACATATGGACAATGCAAGCTCCTGCGCACCAACAACTACCTTTATGCTGCATGTGAATGCAAAGCAGGTAACACTTTACTGCAAGGCATGGCATTGTCAGTGTCGTTTCAGGCTCAAATGGAGAGCTTTGTTTCCTCTTTGTGTTGCTCATCTATGTGACCGTGACCTTAATTCAGATTAGGTGGTCCATTTTCCTACCCACTTTGTATTCTAATTACATTCACATTCACTAAATTAATGGTAACCAGGCAATAACAAATTAAGCAATTTGTTTGAAAGAAGTGGGGAAGTAATTGTGTAAATACCATGTATACAAACCAATGCCTTTAACTTATTAATCAGTAATTAATATTTTGCCAAAAGCGTGACCATGATTTCATAATTGGATGTGGTTTTTAGCAGTCAGCGGCTTTTATTTCTGGACAAGATCAGATAAAAATTTTCAGAGGAAATCAGGTCATCACCGCTGCAAAGAATTTCTAATTTGTGTAATATGCAAAGTGACAAGAAAATGGGAGAGGGCAAGGTCCGATGTTACAGGTCAACTTCCTGAACTGCACTGGCAGTAAGACGATTAAACAGGTACTCACTGATGTCCAATGAGTCATTCGGCAGCCTGGCATTAATCTTCCAACATAAGCCATTTTGATAAGACAATAAAATAGGCTCTTAATTACGAACAGCTTTTCAATAAAAGATGAGCTTATGAAACTAAACAAAGCATGTCCTCTGAGGCTTTTTTAAAATCCTGCCTTTGATCTTCTTTTATCAGCACTGGTTTCTCTTCAGCTAAATTCATTGTCATACTTCACATGTGTGACTGCTTCCTGGCAGGCGCTTGCTTTGCATTCAGCACTCGCCCTTGGCCTGTCTCGCACTGCAAACCCTACGTTCAACAGCGCTCACGAATATTTAATTCACACCGTCTTATCCAATCTGCCACTTGATAAGGATCCAATTCAAGTGGCAGAGCTGGGCTGTTTTAACACTGGAAGAAGTTTACACCTGGAGGCTGTGCAGGATGAGCAAGAAAAAATGTGTTTGTAAGACAGGGATGATAAAGCATTCATCTTGTCGAAAGATAAATATTTTATCCATTTTAAGAGATACTGTATATTCTACAGGGATGCGCCTTTGAAACAAACTGATTCATCTGCGGTAAAGTTTCTTCTCACCGAATCAGACAAAAGATTTAAGAAGGCTTTTGCAAAGTTTGTTTAGAGTTCAAGAAAGCCAAAAACTACTTTAACTTCACTTTTTTCTGACCTTTAAAGGCTGCACATACTGAGACTCTTTACTCTCTTAGATCTCTAGTTTCTTGGATCAGCATACAGGAAAGTACTGACTGTGTGTTTGTGTGTGTCAGGCTGGGAGGGCTGGGGATGCACAGATAACTCGGAGGCCTACTCATACAGTTTCCAGCTGCTCTCCACCCTGCTGCTCTGTCTCAGTAACCTGATGTTTGTCCCTCCTGTGGTCATCGCCATCCGAAGCCACTATCTGCTGGAGGCTTCCGTCTACATCTTCACCATGTTCTTCTCCACTGTGAGTGACTGCCACAGAAACAAAGCAATGCTTGTTGTCTCCTCTGTAAAACACAGAGTCAACCTATAGAATATTTTCTCGGTCTGAAGCCAGTACAAGCAATTTTAAGGCTGCAGTACTGCGTCATCTACAGCTAATCTAAGCACGATAGAAAGAATTGTGATCACAATGCTTTTATTCCGAATGCAAGTAAGTAAACTGTGGAGTTCTTGACCAACAAGCTACTGTAGTGCAGTGTTTTTTCAAAGTCAAAAAGTAGTAATTTCTGCTAAAATCTCTCATTCAAAATTAATTCACAATAAAATAAACAGCAGGTGCAGTGAGTTTACTGTTACTGCTAATACTCAAATACTCCTCTCGCTTGGTCTGTTAAAGCAGGAGTCACTGGCCTATTATAGCAGAGTGCAGGGCAGGGAGTTGGTGCAGAGAGGAGGGGGGTGCTTGGGGGAAGTTTGTTGGTGACGTACATACTAACTGCACTCATCAGCACTACCTAGATCAGACAATAGCGAAATTCAAACGCAACAGCCGGGTTTTAACTATGCATATTTGTATCATAATCTATAGAAGTCACATACTTTCCACTAAGAAGTCAAGATTTGGGCCTGAGTTGATCTTGAACACTATAAAATTCCCATATAAACTGGTTTTAAGTTTAAAAAAGTGGTTTGGGTGTTCATTTACCCTTTAAAGAGGTACCGCACATTAAACAT
>JAQLOL010000021.1:14247224-14264327 GCA_029783665.1 Naso thynnoides | reverse complement strand
GTCCATAAATGAGACAGAGATGGGGGGGAGGGGCAGAGGGGGCGGAGTAGTGGGAGGGAGGGAGAGTGTACGAACATCTGCTGTCCTCTAGAGTTTTCATTTTTGCTGAGCGCTGCAGTACGCAGTCACTAATCAAATCGCACATGTCAGGACTGGCAAGTGGAACTGTGTGTGTTTGTGTACTAGAGACAGACAGTGTGTGTTTGTTTTCTGTGTATTTGTTTGTTTGTCCATGTGCATGACCTGGGCAGCAGTGGAGGGTGAAGGACCCAGGAGCAGCTAATAGTGTGTGTGTATGTATGTGTACGTGTGTGACTTTTGGACCTTCAAAGGTCTAAAAGTCCTAAAATATGTCGGCAGAATATCTTGCATCAGATTTTTAATGCTAACTTGCTGATGGTTACTGCATCAGAATCATATGTAGCAATTTGAAATTCAAATAATGTTTTATTTTAAGTGGCAACCTCGAGGACAGAAGCCAACATGGAAGTGCAGTTCCTCAAATGGCCACTTTAGGCTGCCTCCAAAAGTGAATTAATTACTTCAGAGCCCTTATAATAAAATGCTCAACCTTACAGCAGAAATAAACGTGTTTACAACTTGGAACAAAAACTGCTTTAGTCTCCCTTTCATGAAAGCTGTGTGGGGGGTCAAATTTTATACAATTAATTAATTTAAATTATATTAGACTTGAAGGTATATATTATTAAGGGCGTTTAGAGTGACAGCAGCTGCTAGCTGTCTGCAAGGTGTCACAAAGCCATTAATAGCAATATATATCCTCCTCAGCTCCACATATGATCAGCTCTGCCTCCAAGAACCAAGATAGCGATAGCTATAAAGCCAAACTCTGTGAACCAATGACGTCTCGGTGGCCCCATTCACTTTAATATACTATGTATAGTTTTACTACATTTTGGACATCATCTTTATAGTTTTGGCCTTCTTCTACTGAGTTGCCGTGATGACGTTTTTGTCAGCAGAATGACCTGCTGAGATAACGAAAAAGATGAAACATGGGCGTTCAGACAATCAGAACGCATTAGTCAGATGATTTTTTAACACTAAAACTGAAGGCAAGCAAATCTGGAATGTTTGTTGCACAGAAAAACTGAATGCAACTGCGTGCCAAGCATGGTAGTTTGTGACGATTGTGTATAAAATGGGCATTTTGTTTAAAGTCAAGTTGGTTGTTGTTTTCTCTTTCATATAAGTTTCATAAAGCCTGATGGTCTGTTTCCTCCCACAGAGAGTTTTAGTGACAATACTACTTTTACCAGTTAAACTGGTCCGTACAAGGTTACTATTAAAAGTCAAATGTATCAGTTAAAGACCATAAAATATAATTTACACAATTTATATTTCTTGGGCGAAGAGAGGGTGTTAATTTACAGATCTATTACACTAGAAAATGCTCAAATCAGATATTAACAATTTTAAAATTCGTCAACTTGAGAGTTTAAGTGCTGCGACATTTTTATTCAGAATATTCTTAATGTCAATTATGTATAATGAAGAATTCAACAGGTAAGCAGATGGACCAACGAGCAACAGTGCAGGCAGAACATCTAAAATAAAATGAGAGCAAAGAGCCGTGAAAGCACATGTATAAATGCAGTACAAGGTTTGAAAAGTACAAGGTTTGAAAATTAATAAATTATTTTCAATGTGGTGATGGGCCAAGGTCTTACATTTAGAGAGTGACCGTGAGATTTGTTTGAATGCTCTGAAAGCTTGTACCTTCATTCCGAGACACTCTTTATATGCAGTTCCCACAAATGAACATCCATCATCAAATTGTTTAAAATACTCAGTGCTTTAACCATGTTTGCTCAGCGAGGCCCTTGTAAGGCTGGTTGTTTAAGCACTGGCCTTGTCCATGTTGTAATTCACACATGCACAGAGTATGAGCTCACAATTACTGCGCATTGACGAGGCTGATAAGATATACATAGAAGATAAAAATAAACCCACCAGAAATCGCACAAGCTCGTTTGTCACAGTGACAGATAAAGATTCATTACAGCAAAACCTTTCACTCCACGCATGCGCCCATGCTTGCATATAAGACATGCATGCATGTATGGGTGCTACCGCATGATCCAGCAGTGCAGTATGACTGATGACGGTTGCTGCGCAGAGTCCTCGGGCTGCACCACGCTGCTCCTCTTCTCCTTGCTATGTGCCAATTAGTCTTGTTCTCCTGCAGACGGGTCATCCCCTCCCTGCTCGAATACCCCCCCATTTCTCCTCACGCTCCCTGCCTGGCAGTACAGTGCAGACCTCAGGCATCCTGGACAGGCTCAAGTTCTCCCAAAGCATGTGTAGCACAGCATATTGATTTTTTTCCCCTCACACTTTATCTCTTTTATATCCTGTGGCTTTATGTCAAATTGTAGGCTTGACAGAAAAAGTTAAAGTGCTATTATTTATAGCTTAGGCCTCCACTGTTAAGGTCCTGTTTTCATTTTTATATTGTAGCTCTCACTCATAGAGAGGAGGACGCTCTGCTTGTGTAATATTCTGCAAGCTCTTTGATATACTAATTCTGACCTCAGCAGAACTTAACTGACCTCTCTCCCACTAAAGTTTACATAATGGCAGCATTTTACCTTTTCTAACATAAACTTGCAGCTGTTTGTGAACCACAACGCTTGTAGTTGCTGTTAACAAGAGGATAAGTCTAGTGGAAAATCCCAGAGAACGACTCACAACAACATGCTAAATCTCTGCTGAATACTTTCTGACTTCACTGCCCTGTGGTACTTTGTGATGAAAGCAAAACTTAAACAGTGAAACAGGGATATTTTGTTTTATTTACAGAATGCCAATCTCCTAAACAACTGGCCACTGTAGTATTGTATTGGAAAAAATAAACAGTGAATTTGTTAAAGATTATTTTCAGTCATGGATTTATACACATTTGATGCCCCAGTGCATGCTTTACTGCAAAAACTGCTGTATGTGTGTGGGGATGACTTTAAATAAACTTCACTGTGTGTTCATGATAATGAAGGAAAATGGCCCATTGCGACAGTAAGAATTTCTAAAAGATCTACAGCATAGAGGAATAAGCCGTATCATCTTTTCATTGGTAGAAAATAAGGAAAATATAGAATGTCTCTCACCATTAAAAAAGTTGTGAAAGAATGAGTCCGAAAAACTATGAATAAATAAGCAGCGCTACACTTGTGGTTCCCTCGTCTCAAAGTCAATAGGTTTTATGAAAAGGGTTTTTGGTTCGATAAGTAAAGTCTGTGGTTAACAGAAGCTCAAGAGACTTTCAGGTTTTGTTCTATAACATGAAATCTGTCATTAAATACCCCACTTGTCATTTTCAAAGCTTCTACGTGTCTTAGAAAAGGTTGTTACTAACAAGTGTCTAAATGAGACTGCAGAGGTTGTCGGGGATGTTCAAAGTTCTCATGCTGAGCACGGTAACTATACTTGCTAGTCTGCCTTTACAGCCTTTTTGTGTTTATACTCTCACCCTTACCAGCTATTCTAAAATCAAGTTTTCATCTTGAAGACTGATCAAATTACAATGAGTATGATGGTGACGTTGAAGTTATGTGGCCGTGGTGTAGTTAGTCTATAGCCTTATATTAGCCTATAACCTGTGGTGATTGCATCTACAGTATGCTTCAAAAATCATAATAGTCATGTTTATTTGTGAGGATTGTCTTGGTGAACAAAACATGTAAACTTTTGTTTGTCATAGATTTTGTTTTCCTCAATAATCCAAAAGTTAGTGGAAAAATAACATTAGCTTTTCATCAAGGGAACAGAATGAGGCTAACTTCAGGTTTGGCCTGCAAAGATACATCATGCCTCCAGCACTCTGTCTGTTCGGTTTTCTAAGTTAGCTTGCTGGCAGTTTAACATAGCATTATATTTTAATTCTTTGAAATTTTCCTAAGCAGACCTGCTTTCACAGCATTTTTTTAAGTTAGACTTTTCTCCTTTTTTCCTGCTTGTTTGTGGTACGGTCAACCTTTTTTTTGCATCTCTCCACTAGACCTCCATGACAGCAGCAGCTGCATTAGGAAAAGTAGAACTCTCACATCCTCAAAACAGGACACAGGTGCTGAAATAATGAGAACATAATTCAAAAGCTTTTTGTTACTATTCTTCCCTTATATGTGGGCAGAAAATTACAATTTGGACAGTATTTTTCTCCCCCAAAGCATCAGTGTGCTTTTTCATTACCACACAAGCATCCTGTTATTTACTGTGGATGTAAAAGTGTCAGGAGTGTTTGTGGAGGGCTGTTATTGATCCGTGTGTTTTCCGTCAAGGTGCTGTATCTGCTGGGGGCGATGTCTCTGTCCATGGCTTTGCAGCTAGACCGTCATGGTCTGTGGAACCTGTTGGGACCCAGCCTGTTTGCTCTGGGCATCATGGCTATAGCATGGGTAAGTCCAACTCTTATATTGATTGCACAGTAGACTGGTGCTCCTCAGAGAAAAATAGGTTTATTCCATTCCTTCACTTGCCTATAAACAATGGCCTCTGCATGTAGAAAGTTAAAACAGTTTATGGGAATATACTGAAAATACGTAATGCAATAAAGCAACCCAATACGTAACACACAGTATATTCTTGTTTAGTGAAGTAAATGCAGCTCCTTAATGCTGTCTATTACAGGTAAGTACCATTTGCTCTCCCCAAAAACATTACTTTTTACAGTGTGTGGTCTACAAGGAATTTTTACACAGGACAAAAGATAATTAATTTTAATAAATAAAGTGTGTTTGACATTCATAGACAAGCTTGTTCAAACAAGCAGGTGAAATGTGTCAGCACTGTACCTTTATTGCTCCTAATGCCAGTACATGTAAAAGGATTTAATCCATCATTTAAGCTTAGGCCAGGAACATGGGACTGGAGCATGTGCATGGCTAAAATCTGTGCTTTTCTGACCAATGAAGCTATTTTACATTAGCATGGAAGGAGCTTTAAAAGTTTTGCAGCCTCTGGGTATTAGTCATGGGTTGTAGTTCCATTATAAGTCAGCTTGTACTTTCACTGACTCTTCTCCGAGTCATAATGTGCTCCCTGAACTGAGAAGATAAAAAATAATAGTCTTTCTGGCAAGGTTCTTGGAAAAAAAAGCCTTTAACACTAAACCTCTGACATGAGTCTGAAAACAAGGTTTGTGGCTTTCTTGGAGAAAAGCTTTGCTTTGAATAAAGAGTGGGAGTTGTAGCTCTGAGAGTTATCTCTCTGTGAGCTGCAGGATCCTACAGAAGCTGTGGAAGATGAAGCACAGTTTAATTCCACTATGTAAACCCTCCAGTTTTAGCAGCAGCATTAGGAGACAGTATATTTTACTGTAGATGAGATTCTTTTCATCTAAGATTGACAACACAACTTCATAATTCCTGCACGACACTGCTGTAACATTCAGATGTGTGTCTGGAAATTTACATAAATCCATTGTCAGTCAATTATAGATGATTCATTGACATTTATCAAATGCAATTATAGTGGTCTGGTACATTATGAAGATATCCAGAATGTGCTTATTTATATGACAGAAACAAAGAGACTTAATCTCTGATCTTCTAGTGGCGACGAGATGCACACACTAACTAGCCACAACAGTAAATTCCACACAGCGACTTTTTCATAAGAAGTGACTTGGATCTTCTGCTAAAGTTGCAGTTTTCCAAAGAAAAAACTGAGCTCAGGCTTTGATTACTTGATGCTTCATAATTTATCAGATGCTCAATAGCGTATGTCTACATTTCAGCATTCCCTCCTCGGTGCCGCACCTCTGAGTTTGAACGCTGCACAGTTTCTACAAGAGCCCTTTCATTTCAGCTTGTCATGTTTCTGCAAAGCCTGGCATTCTGAATGTTCCCAGACACAACCGAATTAGATCAGTCAAGCGGAGGGCACAGAGTGCCTGCTGCTTTGCAGGGGTGTCATGAGCAGTGAGAAGACGGGGAGAAGTTCAAATCTGTCAGTGCCAAGTAACCCTAATTCTCCAGGCTAAATGAGGCCCCCGACGTATGCATGAGAAGACCGTCCTGATTTAAAAGTGTTTGTCTAAACCAGGAAAATGAGCAGGTCCAAAGGGACTGGAACAGTAAAGAATACATTTCATATTTTTCCTCACTTGGCCTCACATAGATTGTTAGTCTTTAATCTAAAGTGTTTACTGCATAAAAACTAAATCAGAGCCATTTTCTTGCAAGCATACATGTAATTATTCGTGTCACTCGTCAATGTGATGAAAACCCCAGATGATGTTGAAAATCTTTATGGTAATGGTTTTATTATAATGCAAGCAATCAGTGTTATGAAAATAGACACTGAATAAAATAATGAATCACTCTCTAAATGCTGCTTAGAAGGAAATGAAATGAAATGTCCAAGTCTCTTTGTGCCACACTTGCAGCAGTTGTGGGCCACTTACAGAATGAGCACATTAAACAAATAGAGTCATCATATCCAGTTACTGCCAAAAAGAACATGAGCATAAATAACAAAGTAGCCAAGGCAATGACTGGCCAATCACTGATTCAAAACATCTATCAGCTGAATATGATCGTTGTGATAGGCTTTATGCTGCAGCAGTAGACATGAACCCAAGTTTTAGACATGAAAACGAACTGAGATTTATGAAGAATTCAATTCGTCTGTTCCTTCAATCAAAGTAAACTGCCTGCTGCTCCCTTGCTGAAATCTAATTGGTCTCCATGTTTGAATTACTGCTCCCTGTGTGATCTCCCACTTCAATATCCTGTTTCTACAGGAGATGTGCTCATTAAATTAAGGAAATGAGAAACACGAGGCCTTTGAGATCAATTGCTAAAGAAATAAACTGTGAAATGGTTCATTTTTTTATTCTTCATAGTTTCCTGAGCATTTACTCATAAGAAAATGATTTTTAACTGTTATTTTTAAATATCTTTCTTGGAAATGACTGTTTAATTTGGGAATAATTACAGGAAGCATTTAATGACATTAATTTGCACATTTTATTTTCAATTTCTAGCAAAGCCAAGACAGGGCCTGAAGCTGGAATTATGCTTTTGCAAAGATAGACGGAGAGGTTCACAGAAAACACATCCCAAATCTTAACACTGCATCATGCAGCAAGTTCATCCAACATATTCTCTTGGGGTTTTCTCTGTTGTTTTTTTGTTTTTGTTTTTTTATCATTTGGATTTTTGTCAGTTACTGCATGGTTCTGCTGCAAGTGATTTTCTATTAGAGCTTAGGAAACTAAATACCTCTCTTAGGCACCTTGTAACATTCCATTAATACTAATAAATCAAATACATGCATTTCCTAGATTTACAAGTTTGTTAGTACTGATGGAGTGAAATTTTTCCCACTTCCTGATTTCGTCTACGTTTTTGCTAAACGTGACACTTTAACTTTTGACATTAAAAAAAGTGTCAGAACAATCTGTGTACATTCATATACATGTGAAGAAATTTTAAAGGGAAAACCCACCACTGTTCATGTAGATGTCTCATCAATGTTGACGGTAGCTGTAGTCAATTAAAGCAATAAATTCTTCAGTTTGTGCTATATTGACAGAGAAAGCTGAGTTTTCTGAGTCGTCCTGCTCACATGGCCGTTCTTGCACTGCCTACATGTACTAGGTTTTCTTGCGCGTGAGCACCAGAGGTTGCAGATGTGGCTCAGTGTACAAAGCAGTGATAGTGCAAGCAAGAGTGGCGCAGTGAACATTATTTTTTCCAAAAGCTGTAAAATAAACACATAGATTTTGTTATATTCTGACCTATTATTCTTCTTGGTAAGAGACAATTAGATGTTTTCCTCTTGAAATTACATCACATTGTTGCTGAGTAGATGCAAGAGGCAGTTAGCCAGAGCTAATTGCTAAACCAGCAGCTTCAGCATATATATTTTACTTAAGATGTAAAATTATCACGTAGATCCTGTTATATTTTGTTGTGATTAAGGTTGAGACCCACCATGCATTGTAAAAAAGAGACATTTAGACATTTTTGGTTTAAAACAACTTCACATTATCATTTACATTAGAGGCGGTAAAGCCGGAGGCCTGGAGGTAAACCGCTAACAGCAGAGCTATGATCTGTTGCAGCCGGAGACTGTGACTCAAGCCACAGCTGTAGCTTGCTCGATGCATCGCTAGCCTACAAACAATCGAATGGCGCCAGCTGTTAGCGTTAGTTTTCCACAAGCTGTAAAATAATCACATAGATGTTGCTTTATTGTGTTGTGATATAAGCTACTTTTGTCCATTTTAGTGCTCTTGTACGGTGGGCTGCATGAATCTCATGTCTGCACCGTACAGATCGACATAAAGAATCCTACCAAAGGCTCCTATTATTTCCTACATGTAATCACAAAAAACAGTACTTGCTGGAACTTCAAGTTGTTATCTGTTGCATCAGAATATTCCTTTTATTTAATATTGCATAATTTTACATTATGCAAGGTTTCTGGTTTGCCAGAGCCTGAAATTCCTCTTAAAAACAAATATGGCACCATCTCACCTGGAGTGCGAAGGAAAAGGCAAGGGGGGTAAACAGTTTGTAGTTCTTCTGAGAACCAGTGGCATCACTGCTTCTTGGAAGAAAAAAGATTTTGAAGCTGTGCTCCAGAGACACAGTGAACACTGAAAAAAAACGTATTATTGAGTTTCAAACTATAAAGCCTTCCAAATTCAGCTAGATAGAGATAAGCTTGAAAATCGGTAGAGTTTACCTTATCTGTTCAGATAAACAAAGATTTTTTTTTTACCTGGTTTGTGCGGTAGTAAAGTATAGAGAAAATAGAGAAATCAACAAATGTTGGAAGAAATTCAAGGCCCAGTGTGTAGAATTTAGAGGGATCAATTTGTAGATTATGCCAGAAATGAAAAAAGAAGAAAAGGGATGTTTTCACTGGTGAATAATTAATTACCTGAAAATAAGAATCAATGTGTTTTTATTATGACCAAATGAGGCAGTGGCTCCTCTTCCATGGATACAGTAGTCTAGAACAGACAAACCAAACACTGACTCTGTAGCAGCCTTTTGTGTGTTTTTGAGAGTTTGGCAGCCACCATAGTTTTTCCACTATGCTTGGAAAGGAAGGATGAGCAGAGGGATATTCCAGTTCAGAGCAACAGAGCTTAAAATACATTTTTACCAGGGTTACCACATGAGTCTTAGTATTTCAAGTGATTTGCATTGTGTAGTTCTTTCCTGAAAAATTTCCTGGAGATTAACAGTTTAAGCTCCACCCCTCTTTAATTTTTTCATGTAAAATAATTTCCTAGCTCAAATAAATAGTGATTATGTGTATATATCAGGTTCACCCTCTAAACATGTTATTTTATCTAGATCAAATCTGGGAAACCTCTTAAGAACCAAAAGCTGGATCTCTACTTCATTCATTCCACTTCAAAGAATTGAAGTGGAATTGAAAATCCCTGGGACCTGGAAAACATTCTCACTTTGCAATACCTTTAATCTACAGTTATCAGTTTAATATTTTACACTTCATAGTAGATAGTTCTAAATGATGAAGCTGAAACATTGTTTTATGTGTCTGTTGGCCTGTCAGACGGTGCGCACCATCCGTCGGCGGCGTTGCTACCCCCCCACCTGGAAGCGCTGGGTGTTCTTCCTCTTCCCAGGCACCATGATCGCCACGTCTGCTGTGGCCCTCTACGCATTCGTGGAGACGGAGGAGAACTACTTCTACATCCACAGCATCTGGCACATGCTGATCGCAGGGAGCGTGGGCTTCCTCCTGCCACCTCGCGCCAAGCCCGACGCTAAGGTGACCCCACTGAAGCGTAGGCGAGGCTGCGGCTACCAGCTGTGCGTTAACGAGCACGAGGAGCTGGGTCTTGTGGACCCAGCCATCATCTCCATCAACAGCATCTGTACCAGCTGATGAACTCCACGTTTCCAACCTTTTACCTTAGAGACACTTCATTGCCTTCTTTTACTTGGGAGATTCACACACGGGAAACTAAGCCACAGAACTTGAAAAAGCAATGTAAATAATTTATGCAGATGTGACACACTGGATTTCTTCTCTCTCTCTTTTTTTTTTTGGGTTGTTTGTTTGTTTGTTATTGCAATGGTAATTACTATCAATACAACTGTAATTATTATTATCTATAGTTAAAGTTGTTCTGATGAATCGTGGGTGTACAGTGACACACAGTTGTTTGTGAATATGTATTTAAAGTCAAAGCTGAAACACTGCTGCTATCTGACGGTGACTGTAAAACTGCTTCTGTTGGTTATTTATTGGTGGTCTTGTAAACAGGCCAATTATTTTACTGTTGTGGCACAGATCGGGGGAAGATGTGGGGGGACATTTATCAAGGGCACGGCTTTTTCTGAAATTCTTTTGAAATATATCTTTTGCACTGAGACACAAAAATGTTATTCTGTAAATTTTTATAACGATATAAACTACAGTGGGCATCACAAATGTAAAAACTAGTTGTCATGTGGAATGTTAGACAGTCTTTTGCAATTGCAATGTATCGCTTTTACACGAATGTGCTGATTGTTCTCAACAGGAAACAAGTCCAAAGTCCAGCTGCCTGTTGACAGAGAAGAGGCGAGGCAGGATTATTTCAGAGACCTCAAACCAAGACCTCACCTCCCTTTTTTTTTTCTTTTTTTCCTTTTTTTCTTTTTTTTGTGTGTGACAGGACCTGTGTGACATCACATTCATAAACAATAAATGTTTCCTTTCTTTGCCTCAGTATCACTTCTGCTTTTGAAGCTTTTAAATGTAGTGCAACTGGTGAACCTCTCACAAAGACATCATATTGCAATCCTGCCCTAATGGACGCTGGTGGTGCTCAGACAGTGAGATGAGAAGCTGTCAACAGCTTCCTCCCAGGAATAGAGCAAAGATAAATATTTCTCTTACTGAGGAGCAGCATACCATGTTGAGCACCACCATATATAAACCATGGATGTGCTACAGGAAAAGACAGTCAAGTGAAGTCAGTTTTATTTATATTGTGCCAAATCACAACGTAAGTTGTCTCAAGACACTTTACACATAGAGCAGGCCTGGACCACTCTTCATAATTTACAAAGACCCAACAACTAACTGCAATCCACATATGAGTCGGCAAGATAGTGGGTACACTGGATATCTGTACCAAATTTTGTCCCAGTTAATAGGGTAGATGCTTAAATATTTACAGGTCAGGTGAGGCCAGTGTCACCAAAGGAAGTGAAATTTATCATGTTGAAATCTCCAGTATGAAATGTCATGAAATCTAATTATTCAGATATTATTTACCCATAGTTCAGTCCGGATCAAAGTGGTGAACATACCAACATGGTAAGATCCCTAAAGCCATACCACTAGGTTTGCTAAAATTAAAATAAGAATGAAACTACATTTACTTTCTTCCTAAACTGTTGTTGAGGAGATTGATACTACTCCTATTTCTTTCTGATATTACGAAGCTACAGCAAGGCAACAGTTAGCTTTGCTTGGTACAAAACAGGGAAACAGCTAGCATGTTTGTCCACACAAAGTTTATTTTAAAAACACTATTAACAGTACAGAACAAGCTCCAATGTACTTGTTTGAAATGTGTTAATTAGAGGGTTTAGAGGTGCTGAAGGTGAATTCTTTATTATCGCTGGACAGAGTCAAAACTAGCTGTTTTTCAGTTGTGCTAAGCTAAGATAACCATTCCCAGCTGTGAGAGAGATTGTGCAGAGAGTTGTTGTATGTCTTCTCATCTACCTCTTTGCAAGAAAACATAAAGTTGTATTTTACAAAATGTGAAAGTGTTCATTTGACAATGTAATAAAAAATAAATTTAAAATGAAAAAGATGTTTTATTAATGTACATTTACCAGCTAAGAATCATAGGGTAGGCAATGATAAGTTTTGAGTGATAACAAAGAAATGCCCACAGACACCTACACCCACACTCTAGTGTCCCGATCATCATTTTACTAAAAAGTGTTTATTCACAGACAAATATAGAAGAGAATAAAGCAAATTCCTCATTTTAACAGAACTGCCACTGCTGCAGCTAATTATGCATCGGTTTTTTACCTTTCTTGAGCTTTGAAATGAGATGGAATGAGGTCACTAGAGGGCATTTAAAGCCCTTACATTAACTTTTCTTCATTGTCTATAAAAAGCACAAGCTCACTCAAAAAGTCAAATCAAGTGGCAGTATGCCTAACACAGTGAAACTGTTTCATGCTTTTATCTTATTGTTGTTGTTTTTTTTGCTTTATATGTTTTTCTATTCTTATTCTATTAAAGATTACATTAATAGAACAAATAAAACCCAAATAGCCTGTATATTAAAAGAGTCTTTTTTTGCTCTCTTCATATCATTAAGAGTGGCTCTCTTTTCTCCTTTCAGTGCTAGCAGATAATTTCAGGAAAAGCTTTTCTAAAAGGATGCAGTTGGAAAGTAAAATCAAACCCTAGTTGAATCAACACAAAACTTTATGAAGCTGCACACTGTGTTTTTCAGGGCATTTGCCAGTCACTTCCTTGCCACTTCAATGAAAAGCCTGGAAATTCATGTAATAAGAGACTTAATATTCCCATGCAGAGTGCACCCCTTGGCAGGAATAAAAGGCCTGTGACTGTACTAAATGAGACAAATTAGACCAAAATGACAAGGTCTTAGATATTGAAATTTCAAACAGTGGATATCCCTGTACTTCCACCACACATGAAATCAAAGCAAGTACCTTCTTTGTATTCATGGATTCTTGGCTAACATATCTAACAGGATTATTACTCTGACACACCATAACCTACAGCACTGGAGCCATTTCAACTCGGCTTATTTGCATGGCTGCTTTTCCTTGGGTAAGTTGTGCAGTATGAGCGCAGAACTACTGTCCTGGGCTAGAATACGATTAAATGTTGAGTGTCAAAATATAACTTTTGCTTCTTTTTATTTGATGCTACATTTTGGTCTCTATCTGCTCCCGGTCCACCTGGTTCTTGCTTAACAAGTCTTTGGACATGCTAGCAGCTCCATGAGACTCTGGACTCTATGAGTTCTTAAGCACAGCGATGGTTTGGAGATCATCTTGAGGGGGACTTGGCTAATCAAAATCGCCTTTGTGAATTGGTCTGATAGGGTTGATATACGATTTCCAATGTAACATCACAGCCTTACAGGAATGCCCACCTGGCAAATGAGAGGTCTTTCCGCACTGGTGGCATTACTGGATTGCCACTGTTTACAGATTTTTTTTTTTTTAGCCGAAATGCCAGTCAGTTGTTCCAGATACAGGCCTCATCAGTGCATGTGGCATCACCCACTTAACAGCTGCTTGCAGTGGTCAGAGTGTGGCATCAACATGTGAATACACTTCTCCTGACCCTGCCATACAAATGCAGTGGCTGAACCACAACAATGCTTCCCTCTCCATAGCAACCCAGGCTGCCAATGGCTTGGCATTTAAACTGCAGGAATGGTTTACCTCATATGTTTGTTTGTTTTTTTCTAAATTAGATTTGTGTCATTTGTGTAGGTAGGTAACGTTACTGTTAGCTAATTTAGCACTTACAGTACCTTTGCCTGATAGTAAAGAATTTTTTTGTCCTTCATCTCACAAATAGCAGCATTACCAATCCATCCAGAATGAAGATACATATAAATGCCTGTGCTTTTGTACACTTGGCAGCAGCGTAGTGTGAGGAATTCTCTATAAGCTATATGTAAAGATCAATTATGTTGTTTTAAGTGGGTACTGTATACTGCTTGCATTTGCCCAATACTTGCAGTTTGCTTTCACATCTTTTTATGTCTTCAGCTGAGCACTGATCTGAATATTCCTGTCTTGAATTAGATGAGAAATTCACCGCTCTATATGCTGCAGCTCCATTGAGTGTCCAAATGTTTTGCCCACCAAGGCTCTGCATGAGTCACTGGACTGAAAGCTATGAATCGATTAGTGCTGACCAATGATGGTAACAAAAATGGACAACTCATCTCCAGTTACATATACAGTAAAAAATGCAGCCAAAATATTAAGTACAGGCAGTCCCATCATGTGCTGGTGACATCATTTGGAGCCAGAGTCTACAAAGTGGATGAGGCCATGGTATTGATGTCCCACTCATAAAGCCACCGGACTCAGTGTGGGTTGGGGTTAGCCATCAATCATACCCTCACCCCTGTTTTTAGCATTAAATAACCAGTTAAAACCAAAAAATAACAAAATTAACCTCATGAACACACAACTGGCATGATAAGAATTACCAAAAATGCCAACATGACAGAAACCTCTTTGAGTAAAATTTATTTGATGTATACTCTGATTACTTGGTTTGGTCTGTGTCCGAGTTGCTAACATAAAGGGGCAGAATTTATGACCTACACTGTGGCCAGACACCAGGGGGCAGTAACGGAGCTGACATGTTAAACTGACACGTTGTCTTTAAGTAATCAGTGGCCCTTACAAAAATGCCCCTGGATGCAATTAGATGGACCTAAAACCAATCAGACAAACAAAACACGTGACATAGAGCTGAAATCATTAAAAATGGTGGCCTGGCCGCAAATTATAAACTAAAAGATTTTTTTCTGAAAATATTTGAGGTGGGAAAAAGGCAAATGCAGTAACAATCCAAATTCATGTTTGATCAGCACTTTCTAGTTTGACAGTTTTTTCTCAGTTTTGTGAGTCGGTTGACGTGTGTCGAATGAACCTGTAGACGGACTATTCAGATTAACGTGACCTGTGACTTTTCACATCTGGACAAATAATACTCCACTAATAGTCATCTTATCAAACCCTCTTCATATTACATTGAGTGTTTTGATTGGCCAGACACAGGACAGAACGAGTGAAATCTGTCCGAATGGGAGGGAGGCCAGACCCATCTGCCAGATCGCATGAGCTCGGCCGATTGGTCTGGTTCCCAGGCTGGAGGGGGACATGAATGTGTGTACCAACTTTCATGGCAATCCATCCAATAGGTTTTTGATCTCACCCTTCTGTTGGTGCTGGAGGAATAACCACAGGATCCCTGAAGTCAATAGTATTCATCCTCTGATAAATTTGATGTCGATAAATGCAATAGTTGTTCAAATATTTCAGTCTGCACCAAAGTGGTGGACTGACAGATTGATGTTGCCAACATGCTCGCATGGCAAAAAACTTGTTTTTGTGATGATTTATTTCAATAATTGAACTTAAGTAGATACATCATCGTTCCTAAACTTTGACCAAGAATGTTTTTCTTTCTTTTTGGCATCTTAATATTTTCAATGAAGGGTTTTTAGGATAGATGATAATAGAGTCTGCAGTGATCCAAATCAGACACTCACATGCACAAAATCCTTTAATGGGATTAATTAATTCAGTTGCACGAACTAACACATTCTTGAAATGTCACACACCAGTATAACAGCTACAGAATGCAGCATATTCATTAATATGAAAGCTAACCTTAAAGATGAGGACAGCACTAAGTGTTACATTAAGTCTGTATAAGCTGTTTTTAAAAATATGGCTGCAGAAAGGTGGAAAACAAGAGTGTGTAATGAAAAATTGTAGCCTACTGTAAGATGTTATTACACCAGAGAGATGGCAAAATGCAGCAAATACCAAAAACTAAAGCTCCTTTCTGAGCAGTCACATAAGCATTACAGGGCATTCAGAGAATGTGAGTTTGAAAATCAACAATAAAGCAAACAAAGTTACATGAAGAATAGATGCACCTCGATTTGTGGCTGCATCTGTCTAACTACTGAACGCTACAGAGGGAACATTTTTGAAAATGGTGACAACTTAATCCAGGCATGTTCAAATTGCCTGCTTACTCCAATTAGAACTGCGTTTCCATTACAGTGTCAATAAAAAATGTACATCATAAGCATCCCAAAGCTACGTCTTTTACTAGAAAAGTTTTGTGCAGCAGTTGTATTCAAGGTCAACACACAAAGATGCATAATGTGGTCTGAGAAGCAAAGACGCCGAAGGCCTGATGGAGAACTAATGAGTCATCTTTCAGCCTCTTTTCATCCAGAGTGATTTGAATTTGAAGAAAGCCAAAGGATGCATTTAACCTACAACGTCTGTTGGCCACCATTAAACGTGTTGGTCACTCTGTAATGGTTTGGACATCCGTCTGGCGAGAGTCACAGGTCTAATGTTTGTTCTGCACGACTGAATGGCAATATGAGGCCATTTTAAAGGAGCAGATGCACTCTATAGTCCATTATGATTCTAGGTTAGTTTATGTGAAATTAATAATCAATCTGTTACATGTTAAATGGAACAATTTAGTGTAAAAAAAAAAAAAGGTGTTTATTTTTCATGGTTCTCTCTTACTTCTCATTTACACTCATTTACATTTTTCTTAGAGGTCAAAGCCTCTCCAACTGTGTTCCCACACAACCATCGGGGGGTAAAACATTTGGCCTTTTTTTGCATCTTCATCATGTAATCACTCACTTAAATTGAGCTTGAAACTGTAACAAGCCTCATTTGCCTCACGAGTCTGCATAAAGTTGTGATTTAAATACAAATGAGAGATTAGTTTATGTCCATGAGGGAGATTAGAAGTTAGGAAAGAGAGCAAAAGCACTGAAGTTATTGCACCTGCTGTAGCTCGATTAGTTATAGGAGGCAAAGAAGTTTTTTTTTTTTTACAGCAAACAACACAGAGGCTGAAGAAAATGTGGAGACTCCTGAGTTTTATCTTAGCAGAAGTTGGGGTTACAGGTTAAATACAGGTGAGTATGCCCAATAGTGATCATAGCAGTTATCAGGAGGAGGAAGAAAAATACTGTTTGAAACCCTGCATATAATTTTGTCTATGGGCGGATGCACAGTTGTGGTGACTTTTAATTAGGGTTGGGTACAAGGTGTTCAAATAAAGGAAATGCTTGTACATCTCAATATAAGATTGAGACCACGTTCAAAGAATTGCAATATCAGTCTGTCTAAAATATCTCATCAACAATCGAATGAATTGCAATGAAGTTTTACAGAGACTTATGGTCTTTGAAGGGTAAATCAAATAATTATGTAATCCCAATAGCTTTCCTAAAGCGACTTCATAAGGTTCAGCTGTAAATTGGGCGTCTGTGGTTTTGAATTGAATGTCTTGTACAACTATTGGAAC
>JAQLOL010000021.1:14186507-14238680 GCA_029783665.1 Naso thynnoides | reverse complement strand
CAAGTCTATTCTTGTTTTTTTTTTGTTTTGTTGTGTCTGTGGATGTGAATGAAAACGATAGAAATACTTTCTAATACACATTCTAAAATAATAAGAATAAGAATTTTATTATTTCAGATCTTGTTACAGTTAGAAAAACAAGACATTACAAACACCATCTTGGACTCTCAGCTTGGGTTGCACAATTTTCACTTTTATTTTCTCATGTCATAGACTGACATTTTGTAAATACATCAACAAAGAGTATATTGATATATTGCATTTATTTGTAGCAATTTCATGCCACTCAACAGACAAATCATTGATACACTGAATGTATCAATACAACCAATAGGCTTACACTTTAAATCAATAATTAAGTTGTCAGGGTACTCTAAGAAGTTTTTATATCTTATGTTAAGTGTAACTATGTATGACATTTATGTAAATTTGTTCATAATTAACATAGAGTTTTATTTTTTAAATGACAATGGGAAAGGAACATTCATCTAAAAATGTGGGTTAATTTCTTCATTCAGCTCATTAGGGATCATTTTGCAGAATGACTGGATCCACATCTGTTTTAGCAGATTTTTTATGTGTTTCTCACCAAAAGTGTTGGTATGATTGTAAAACCTGAGCCACGGTCAGCCTCTGTAATGTTATACTCCATGTTGTCAGCTCTCGTACTCAGATAGACTCCTCTGCCCCTGCAACCCTGCACAAGATGAGGTGACACAGATAATGGACAAATCCTAAAATGTGAACCATTTGACAGCACTAGATCTCTACAAATTAGGAAACGTGATCAACAATGTCAAAGCCTGTGCTTGTGCCATAAAGCATTATATTAATGCACGCTAGCAGCGCTCTCACAAAGCAGCAGCTCCTTAGTGTAATTTATGCAGCATTTTTCTCTATTTTTTGTAAGATAACCACATCCAATCCAGATTTCTTTCAGAGTTACAGAGGATTTTCACTTTAAAAGCAAGCACAGATCGCTGTTATGAAAAAAGAAACATTGCATGCATCACTGAGGACTGCATTACATAAGGGTGATTGAGTCAGATCAAGCTATTGTGGCTGCACAGCCTGTCATAAACAAATCTGTATAACCCAATCATCTCCTACGCAGGGACCAGTCTTTGAAACTGTCGCTCAAAAACTCACTGACTGAAATGACAGTTTTCACATAGCTACATAAGAACTTCATTGAAAAAGAACAGTCTTCATTGACCTAATGGTACAATAATATATATTTCAATCCACTATGGAAGCTTATCCAAAAGAGAACACTGCCTTTTTGATGCCTAAAAATAAACTGCCTTTTCATGAAACATTTGACAGGTCAAGTAATGTCTGGAGGGAAATATTATCTGCAGCAAGTGCTTGATGTTTATTTAAGACTGTGAGATATAGGCTGATGGACTTATTAAACAAAGAGGCTACGGCCATGCTTGCAGCTCTGTAAAGCTTTACTGTCCTTATGTACAGTGTTGTTGGAGGAACATGCTAACACATCTTAGTTTAGCATGTTTGCAGCCTAACATTTGCTGATTAGCAGTAAACACTATATCTGAGGCTGTTGATTATGCAGGTATTTGTTTATAGGCTAAGCCAAGATGATAAGTTAATGCTAATGCTAGCACTGTCCTTGCATTAGCATTGGATGAAATGTCTGGAAAGATTATACTGAAGGGATACAAATGTGCATAGGAAATGTCATGGCAATAAATACATTAGTTTTCTTTACAGTCTAGCAAGAAAACATTGTAGTGTTCATTCACTGTATCACTGTAGAAATCACAATAAAAATTTTGTTTTGGACACATTTGTACCATCTTGAAGTCAATGTAACTGAGGTTCAGGAACAAGACCAAGCTTTTCTCTGGCAATACCAATCACCTGAGCCTTGCTGATTTCAACCAGCTGTGTCTCACTAATTCAGTCACCCACTCAAACCTATAAAGGTGCGTATAATCCTCTTGCTGTCTTTTGTGAGTCTCACCTCTCACAAGCTTCCCCCAAACCCCGCTTTCCCCCATCCCCTCCCCTTTGTTGGGCAGCACATGGACCAGCAGTTTACACTGTAGCACTACAACAAAAAGGTCTTGTTCCCCAGGAGTCCCAGAAACCACTGGGGATGATGAAGTTTAAAGCTCTTTAACATGCATGCGTCTCAGTACTGAGTTCCTAGACTGCGGCCTCAAATTATAGTGTTCCATCTACGTCCATTTTTATGCAATAAACCCACTCCCCATCATCCCTCTCCTCAACCCCCATTCATCCCACCAAACACGACCCTAATCCAACCAACTCTGACCTCTTTAGCCATTCCTAATAAAACTACTTCTTTGCTGTTAGTAAAAAGAGCATTCTCACAATATATAACATTTCTGATATTTGACATTCCTTTGCAAGTCTTGTCCTAGCAGAGAATATAAAAGGTACTCATAGTTAAAAAAAAAAAAAAAATCTCAGGTTGCATGTGGACAGTAGAGGACTGCGTCCAAAAGTAACTGACTTTTTTAACCATTCTAAGGGAAAATAAGTGTGAGGATGAGTGGGAGTGACAGGACTTTCTAGGTCAAGGAAAGTGAATCTCAGGAGAGCTTTTACTTAGAGCAACACGATTTGCTTATCTTGAGTTGCCAAAGCCATAATCACATTGTCACTCTGCAAGGCTGTACTATTTATAGGCTTTTCAATTCATATAAACAGCAAATTACCAAGAAAAGTAATCATCCTCCAAAGTCATAAAGCAAGCCAGGCCATTAACCTTGTTGTGGTCCTTCTTTGGAGACAGCTTTTTTTTCTTCTTTTTTGAGGGGGGGATTTCAACATCATTTTGAGTGCTGGATTTGTTGTGAAAAAAATAACAGGCACATTTGAAAATTTTGAGTGGCTGGATATGGAAATAGGTGACATGGTGGCTCAATTGTTGGTGCATTTGCATATTTTACTTTGTTTGTGTGGATATCTTTTGGATGTGGTCCAAACACATGCAGGTTGTTTGGACTGGAAACATTCTTTTGTCCATAAATGAGAGTGTGAATGACTGTAAATATGTGTCAGGCCCCTTATCAACTGGAATCCTGCCCAGTGTATGTTTGAAGGTACTTCAGGCCCCTCCAAACAAACAAGACAATGAATAATTTACTGTATGGAAAGGTTTAACAGTCAGGTCACTGGCATTAGCCAAATACCATCACAGCCATCTCCATTTTCACTGTCTGATTCACTTGTCAATTTGTATTGTTGTGAAATGCCAAAATGTCTGCAAGATTTTTGCATTTATTTATTCACACACTCCCTCGTAGTCTTAAAGTTGTGATGAATCCCATAATGCCTCCTACAACACTTCTATTGGTGGAAAACATGGACATATTCAGTTTCAGTGTGTTTTCTTTGAAGACCAGCTGGTCAACTTGTCTGTGGCAAACAATTGCAGTTTTATTCCAGAACATTTGCTGTAAAAGGATTTTCATGTGTACATGTCAACAGTAAATAGAAGCTACCCAGATTAGTCAAATGGGCCTATGCATGTAAGTAACTAAGTGTGTATTGCTATTTTTCCAAATTCTGCTAGTTGTGGTTGTTAGGACTATAGATCATAATAACTTTGCACTTGACGTCTTTTCTGTAGAGACTTGGTTGTTTGGGTTCAAGCAACATGCCCTTAAAGCTCCCCAAATAACTATACATTTACACAGATGGTTTAAAATGTGTGTCCAAACAAAAATAAACACATATATTATTAAGGATAGTCCATAGAGAGCAGCATGCCATCTCACCAAACAACTTCCTGTTCCTATACACATGCTTCTTAGTTTAATATGTGAAAGGCTGGCGGTGGTTGTCCATTTAGCGTGTATTTATGCAAGAGAAGCAAACAAGAGAAAATTTACGTTATGGTCTCCTAGGGAAATTAAGAAGGTGTAATGCTTTGGTGTCCAGTAGACTGTTGTGAGTAGGACAGTAAGCCATTTAACTTGGATGTTATGTTGTTTGTTATAGCTTTAGTTTTCAGACGAGGAGATACATTACATGGAGGAGGGCCGAAGAATGAAGGCAGACACAGAAAGGCAGCAGAAGACAGTGTACCTTACAGAGCTGGTTTCTGTGGTCACTGATCACCACTGTTGACTAGTGAGGAAAACTCAACTGCAAAACAAGACCTGACAAACTTGTCCATATAAGTAAGCTTGATCCCATTTATATAGCTACAAATAAAGTGTGTCGCTCTGAAACAAAACTAGGGTGTTTTTACATTCACAAAAATTAAACTACAACTAAAGTCATTAGCTGGTTGAACCAAACGGTCAGTGCTCAATAAAAATAACAGTTACAAACCCTTAAAGCTGTTAAAGCATTTCAGTATGTTTACATATTGTCTTTTTATCACTGTTAAAGTAGAGTCAATCAATAAATGAAATTATTGGTAATGTTTTTATTACAGCAGATGATTAGGTAGTGGTTAGCTAACGAGCACCCATTTAGCTTTGTCGGCTAATGCTTGCCCTGTAAGTAGGCCTATATCCCTATGCAATTGGCAAAATGGCTAATTTAATGGGTTATTTTTATCTGTACTTTTCATGGGAGACCAATATTTGCAGTCAGTTTGTTCAGAGAACTTGATAAGTGGCCTATGTAGTTTAGTTATATCAAAGTTCTATGAAATGAAGACCCAGGGCAAAAAAATGGGCTACTGTAATTTTTCTCATGTTTTCTGGCTGTTTTTGACACAGTTCCATTAAGTTTTGCATAAAGCTTAGTATACATTTAAAGTTTTCAGACGAATATTATTAAAAATATTTAGTGCATGTTTCGCTCAGCATTTACTTAAGCTTTTGCTATTTGATTACCATAAAAACAAAAATTATAACAAATTAGCTTCTTTCTCAGCCTGGCTTCAAAGCTCTCTTACAGTAAATCAAGCCGCTGCTTTGGGCTGTCAGGTCAGTTTGAGTTTTCTTGAGACCCAACATGAACACAGCACTTAGCAAAAGCTGTGTTGTAGACCTCAATGGACAGCCTGTAACCTTCTTTATTGGATTTTGTGAGTGCTTGAGCCAGGCACTGGGCTAAATAACTCCTATTTTCTCCAAAACCGTGTAATAGTGTTTAAGGACCTCTGTCCACCAAAGGTCAGAGTCTGTCAAAGACATTGGCAGTTAAATTAGAAATACGCCCATCTTACTCTGGGTTGACTGCTTGTGGTAGTGGTCCCATCAGGTATATTAGCCAAAGTGCAGGGACAGAGCTTGTTTCACAAAAGCAGTTGAGTTTAAATTGCATTTTCTCTTCATATAACTGGGTCTTATTCTTGGACAAAGATTCTGACCTTGCCTCAAGTCCACAGAAACTTGACAGTTAAAGAGAATTTATAGCAAGAAAGTTTTAGGGTCATCTTCATCAGGTAGAAGAGGCAGGAAATATAATTTGTCATACTTTGTGTCTGATATTGAAGGTAGAATGTCATGGTCCTTAGAGGAGCGCATGCCCCAAGTCCTACAAAGAAAAAAAAAACTCTAAATGAGAAATGGAGGTCAAAATTTTCTATCCAGGCAAGTAATGATGATGTGTTACCTGCTCTGGGAGAAGACTGAAGTAGAGGGTAGAAAGGAGGGTGAGACTCAAGGGTGGATTTGAGGCATGGGTCTGTAGAGTGCATTGGCTAAATGCAATTTTTCAACAGGTAACTTTAACATTGAGAGAATAAAAAGGATTTCTAGTGCCGTTTCCGAGCCACAAATGGTGATAAGTACTGGCAAAGTGGATAAAAGGCAGCGAATTGTGAGCACCCTACATTTAATGCTACAAAATACTGGTACAAGTTTTAACCAAAATCCAATGCCAGTTTTTTAAATCATACAAAATGCAAAAATCAAAAGAGGACCTACTCTCCTGATTCAGTGTTCATCTAGCTCTGTTGGATTGACAATGGACAAAAAAGTCAATTTTTACAGTTGACAAAGTAGAACAAAAGATATAATCTTTTTTATTCAATGTTTTCTTCTTCCAAGTAATAACCTGGTACCTTTGTTGAATAAATAACTTCATTTCAGGTATCAGATGGTTTTAATAGATACTGCACATACAGCAAAAATTAATACAGGCTTTCTCAATGAGTCCTATCATGAATATTCTATATTTACACTTCATTTCAAATAAAATCAGTTTTGCATAGTTAAATCTGTATAATATATGGGTGCGCAGTCAGTTTTGTGAAGTAGTCTGTCACAAGTCATTTGACCCGCAGTGCGTGCATTCTTCATGTGACACAGCTAAAGTGTGGCAAATGTTATTTTAATATATCTTTGATTCTTTGAGCTAATTCATTTTATGCTAACTTCCTGTGGCAAACAGTGTATATGCTCTGTTCGAAATCAGTCACAAAAGTCCAAGTTGTTTACTCAATGCAAATTCAGGACCAAAAAATTGAAAGGGAAGTTTTGCAAACACATCAGAGATCACAGAGGCCCCTGTGGGAATAAATGGAGTTCTTTGACTGGCAAATGTACACAGAACTATGTGGAAAAGAGGCATTAGACTGAGATAACTTACTTCCATGTTATAAGCTCGAACATAAACGCCAACACAGACCAAAGTGCACTTTATGTACTATTTATATCACATTATAAAAGAAAATAATATAGGCCTAATTTAAATCATATAGTCGGCCTGAGAACTTTATTATAAGAATCACCAAACAACATACCTTGTAATACTACCAAGACTTTCATGTAGACTAAAATGAACTTGCACAGCTATGTTGCATAAAGGTGTTCTTTGATCTGGAACGGCTGTCTTCTCCTTATCAGACAATGGTGTGACAGCAGCGGAAAGCTCTCAGGTAATCTTTGTTATTCTGCTAGAAGTAGTGGTGCCCACAGGGAGAGGATTCCCAGACTGTTTAATCAGCCATATTAATCATACATTATTTATTACAATTACAAGAGCAGCTCTGTGTGCAGCAGTAGCCTCAGCCCTCTAAGGCAACAGCATTAAAAAAGAGTGTGTGAATAGATTAAACTGAGCCTTTGGCACTTCTGAAAGAACAAAATGTATGGTTCAGGAACGAGTTAGAAGACATCTTTCTATCAGCCCTACATGATGTCGGTCCAGAGGCAAAAAGGAATGACATACTCGTCACTCCTGTGTGGTATATCACATGAAATGTCATGAAATGCCCCAAGAGCCTGCACTTCTCAGCTCTGTCTGTACATCATGGTATCAGGTTGGAGCATTAAGGTTGATTACCTCCCCCAGATACAAATGGGGAACAGAGGAGGGGAAAGCAATAAAGTGAAAATATTAAAAAGTCCATGTCGTACTTGTCTGTATCAGCTTCTTGGTTCACCACCATACCTTTTTGAGAGCAGAACATGCTTTCCCAAACACAAAGCACAGCAGAGAGCTAGCCATTACAGGTATTTCTCCCAGCCATCCATCACTGCAGCATGGCAGCGCTGAGGTATGCCTAGGTGAGCCTGATTAAAGCCGAAGATGCCTCCCGACTCGCTCCGAAGGAAATGAGAGGAGAGGGAGGACTCCTGCTCCATCCGTCTCCCTGCTGCTTTATTCATGTGCACTCTGGTTCACTGACTCGTGCTTCATGTTTCCTCTCCATTACCTGAATCCTTCAGCAGGTGCTGGTGAATTGCTCATGTCTCATTATATGTTCCACAGTTGTCTCACTGCTCTTTTGAGTTTTGACAATTGTGCCTGGAAAGATTATCACCAACTATCTATTCAAAAAAATCTACTCTTTCTGATAGTAAACATGCATTACATCATTGAATGTAGTGCTTTTTTCATAGTTCACACTATCCCTTAACTACAAAGGGAACACTGCTATGAGTGCTGCTACACTAATTTCAAAAACAAAAGGATTTCACAAAATTAAAGGCAAGAAGTCAAGTTTCCTCGGGATAAGACTTGCAAAATCTTTTAACTAAATTGATGTGAATGATCAGCTTTAATTGGGGTATTAGTTTTTTTTTTTTATTGGTTTTAACATTTCTTTAGTTCTTTTCATTGTTCTCTATAGATTCTATTATATTTACTTACTCTTTTTTTTTAAACCACTAATACTCCACCTGGAAGCCTGATGTTACAGCTTGAAAGAATAGCCTCAGGGATCAATAAAGTCTTATTTTAACCTATGCATAATCATATATGCTAATTATATGTTGTTTTATTAATCTGAATCCACAAAAAAGTATAATGAATGTAGTCAAATAAATGTTACAATATTTGCCTCTAAATTAAGTATGAAGTAGCAGAAAATGAAAACACTTGAGGAAAACACAAGTATCTGATAGTGCTTAAGTACAGTACTTATGATGACTTTCCACCACTTCCCCTAATTGCCTGAATTTAAAATAACTGTGCTAAGTGTTAGTATTTTAATTTTTTTTCTATGTGAAGCATTTTGTAACTGTCTTTTGAAAGGTGCAGTATAAATATACTTTATTATGAGTGGAAAAGTAGTCTTCTTTATTTAAATTTGACTGACTAAATACCAGCATGTGAGGCAGCTGCTGTGGACAAATAAAGGTTTCAGAGGCTTGTAGGGGTAAGGTGTTTACTATGCGCTAGATTTGACTGTGCCTTAAAGGTAATCGTTGAAACTTAAAATCAATTCTAAGCAGTTAATCCTCGAGGAGGTGCCTGAATTAGAATGGTGTGATTTTTTGCTGCTGTGACCACTTCTCGATCTGAGGTGCTGCATTCAGCATGGAAATGTGTGACTTGATATCAAAGAAGAGAGTTAGTCTTGTAGTTTTTAAATAAGCGCTAATTTTTCATAATGATAAATTATATTTATATAAATTATATCGTGGACATCTTTGCAGTCGCAAAATATAAAACTGAAATTATAAGCTTCACAAAGGTAGGATGTACTGCCTTTCATATTGTCAGACTAAGTGGGATCAAGTAACTGTGAATCGGGACTGGGCTGACGATGGGCCTAAGAGGAACTCCACATGGTAATGTGTTCTGAAAGAGGAGCTTCCTATAGTGCATGCTGGTATGAGCTGAGGCAGTTTAATGTTTTGCCTTTGATGTCAACCCACACATTTAAGGCAGCCCATTAAAATTCTGTGTTGTCAAGTGGTGCATTAAGATCCAATTGCATTAAAATTGAACTTTCAACTCCAATCTGCTGCAAAAGTGTCCCTGGCTGTACATAGCACAGATAATTACTTCATGTGTTGCTCTAAAATCCAGATGGGGTCATTGTCGCCTTAAAATTATACCTCACATAAAAATGAAGATGTGGAGAACACCTCAGAGTTAAACAACTGTCTCTGGCAAGATTTATCATTGTATTGTTAAATGCTAAAACACAGGAAATTATCCATAAAAGAAAATATGTAGCATGTAGGATGCTTGTACTGACAGAGAGGGAACTGATTGACACCAAACTAAGTATATGTGACAAGAGATACAAGACAGAAAATGAGCTATTCTTTGATACAAGATGGTTGGGGGAGGGGTGATTAACCTGTTTGGCACTCATGAATGTAAATCTTGGACAAATGCACTGATTGGATGTGGGCATTGGGAGCATGCTGATTTGAAAAGCCTCTTCCAACATCATCGACATTATTAGATATTAAATCACTAGCTGTAGATTCATGAGGGGTAAATATGTCACAGAGAAATGTGTTAATTAAATACGGAGCAAATCTAATTCTTTTTGTCTACTTGGAGGCAGCAATAAACAGGTTTGACGTTTAACAATAACAACTTTTTTTTTTTTTTTGGAATGCTTATGAAATAATGTTGGTGGCAAAATGCATGTGAATTGAAAAATACATTGATAAACTGTCATTTGATTTGATAAACTTGAACAGAAATGTTTGTTGCTGAGCAGGTTGTGTGCAGTGACTTTCGGAGGGTTTTTTTGTGGAAAACAGCTACTTATTGTGGGTTAAAATGACATCACGAGAGTGGTCTGAGTCCTTAAACAGTGAATTTGTGGATTGTTGTTGATGGGATGATGGGAGCTGCAGATTCAGGTGCTAATTCATCAGTAGGTTCAACACTTAGAGCAAACTTTTTCACATTGCCACATTGTTGCCACTTATGATAAATTGTTATTAGAAAAATCAATTCAATAAACATTTTATCTTTACAGGACACAATATCCAGGCCATAAGCCTACTTCACAGTGGTGTTCATACAGACTGGAGAATTCACGTCAAATTACCATCCATGAATCAAATGGTTGCATAACATTTCACTCTGTTTTGCTGCTTGTGGAAGGTAGAAAATCAAATACAGTTTCACGCTCCTGTAAGAATGTATGAGCTTTCTGAATCTTGTTGGACGCTTTTCAGTTTGTAATGAAATGAGAACTTATGAGATTAATCCAGCTTACCTGCGTGGATCACTGAGGCTTCCTTATACAGTCCTGACAAAAGATGTGGGAATGACTGAAGAAAAAATCGAGCTGAAGCTAAGCTCCATTAAGTTTCTTTTTTTCTTGTTTTTATGGTTCTAATGAGCTGTTTCATCTCAAGGGGCTTATCCAGCTATTGAGTGAATAAACCTAGTGTAATGTATGTTTGGAATTGAGAATGAGTTGAACTTCCTTTCACTGTTGTGAAGGAATCTGTTTGATCTGAATAAGACAGTCAAGGTGACAAAATATTCAGTAGAATAAAGAAGAAGAAAATGTTTTTGATTCTGTTAGCTCTTACAGTAGAGTGCATTAAAAGGTTCTACAAGAAAAACAACTTCAGACATATGACGGTTTTATAAATGAACAGGTCAAATGAATCTCAACTGCAGTGATGCTGTCAGTCAATGAAAATAGGGATCAGTCCAGGGGTACGTGTTTTAAAGTATATAATTGCTATGATAAATAAGTTTGTTGATAACAAAAGCATCATCCTTGTAAAAGCTGCGGATAAAATATCCCAGCTGAGATTCTTCTTTCAGGGGAGACATCCTCATAATAACAAAAGTTTAATGAGATTTTTGTTTCCGGGGTGAGATGGGGTAGGTTGTCCCTTTAAGTACATCAGGATTCTGCTGGCAGTAACAGAGGACATAAAGTGTAATCCTCTAATGACAGTCAGGCCCGGCTTGGCTCGCATATTACTGTGAGGAGGTAGTATACAGCAGATCCTGTTAGTTTCAATTTGCTTACTGCTGCTGAGCCAGCAGACTGAACTGAATGATAAGGGACCAGAATCAAGCCTAATCCCTCTATCTCCCTCCCTCTTTGTCTCTCTCTCCCTCAAACTAACCGCTACCAGTTGATCTGCCATCACCTCCGGCTGTGGGAAGAAGCCAATAAATGTTCCTCTGGGTGCAATGTGATGTACATTTTATTGTCTTCCACATCGACTGATTCTCATTTCTTTCTAAGACACAGGAGGGAGGGGGAAAAGCTGAGTACCTTAATGTTTTTTTTTTTATTCTGTTTCTGCTTTTTACCCTCTCCTCTGGCAGCACAGGCTGTTTGGAAAAGGCAGCCTCACTAAAGCCTTCCCTTGGTGTGTTTATGTGGCAGTGCAGAGATGACAGTCTGCTGCATAATCTGGACCCCCTCTGCTTGGGATGTGACCCATGCTCATGCTTTGAAGAAACATTGCATGCAAAAATGTGACTACAATTTTGATGATACTTATAAGCTTTTTATCATATGCAGACTGACACACCTGATTTCTCATACATTTTGGCACATCAACGCATAAATGGGCACAACAGAATGGGAAGGTTTTGCTTTCATATACCAGCAGCACACTTCATGATTTCACGCCACCTCAGTGTTAAGGATAGGGATACATTTTACGTGAGTGATTCACCTTGAAAAAAAAATAAAAATTACGAGTGGAGCTCAGTGCTGAAACTACTTTTAAGATCACATTTTTTGTCTCTCCTTTGAAAAAAGTTCTTTTTCCCTGTTTATTGCACTTCATTTGACTGCTGTCGGAACTATTTCATGTGCATCAGCATTTGAATTTCAACTTAAAAGTGAGAACCTCTGTCTGAACCAGAAACTCTGCAGGAAGCTCCACAGAGGAAGGCAAGCGACCCAGAAACAGACCTGCGTGCGTGTGTGTCTGCATGTATGCATGTGCATGTGTTTGGGAAACGAGTGAGTAACAATGTGCTGATGCAGATCAGAGGAGCCATTTCCAAGTATGTCATTTGTATTCATACTGTATGAAGAGCTGTCAGGAAAGGATTATTCATAAGGAAAGAGACATCACTGGTTGTTTTTTTTTTGTTATTGAGTGAGAAAGACGCACCATTGTTTGGATACTGATCCATTAAAATGGTGAAGTAATTACATACGTTCATACGTTTATGTAAATTATACATTAAATTAATGTAGAATAACAACATTTGTTGACATTTTAATGTTGATTCACACTAATACAATGTAGATGGATAAAGCTCTAAAGGTAAGAGAAAAAATATGTTATATGTTTGTTGTTGTTGTTGTTGTTGTTTGATAGGACTGTCGCAATGAAGGTCCAGTGTGCGGGATTTTGTGGCCTATAGTGGTGAAGTTGCAGATTGCACCCAACTGAATTGCCCTTTTCTAAGGAGAATTGACAGTGGCCACGAAACTTGCAAAAAGCACAAATGAACGTCTGTAGAGCCAGTGTGTGGTTTGTCTATTCTGGGCCACGGTACGACCACGCAGACTGTAGTAAAGGATGCTCCCTCTGTGCATGTAAAAGACTCATTCTAGGGTATTGAACCCATTCAAAAATCTTATTTTTAGGTTATAATACACATATATTGTAAAAAAACAAGAAAAACATATGAAAATTATATTTATTTTCTGCTATATTCTACAAAGTGATCACCTTAAATTCTACAGACTGGTCCTTTAACATTTCTGTCAGCTTCCATAACCCAAACATATTTACTTAAAGTACAAAGAGGGGAGGTTACCTCGGTTGTTGTCAACAGTGACATATTGCTGATTCTTATGTCCACCGGACAAAGGAATAGTCAATAAGAAAGAGGAAATACATTAGTAAAAATAAAAATCCTTGACTTAATATGGAACATAAAAAGAAAAAAATTGAAGGTGTAAAGGAACATTTTGACATTATCATTGATACACATGATTTGTGAGGAATCCAGAGATTGTGTGTGTGCGCAGGTGTGTGTGTGTGTGTGTGTGCGTGTGACAGCTCAAAGGAGGAGCCTGGGGATGATCTGACCATCTCATGAAGGATTTTGCAGCAGATGGTTGTCTGCCTTGTCGGGGTAAGTGGTGACTCTTCTTGCCCTTGTCTCTGACCTGATGTCATCCTTTTCCAGTATGGAGGGCAGCTGAAGGCCAGTGATTTTCCATACAGGAGCTCAGCAGGCTTACTCACACTGGGCTGTGAGGATGCTTTCACTTACAGACCTATGCCATTACGTTAGGACTGGTTGTGAGGTTTGATGTCCATCTTTAATTACTCTTAAGAGGTTTTGTCAGCTCCGAAAGTGAAAAACAGTTTCCATCTCTCATAGTTGGTCTCATCATTTATATCCATAGTTCCTTTTCTACATCTCCTGATTTTATGCTATTGTTGCATCACAGATTCAAGCTTCGTTCTGAGGATGTTGGCTTTGGATGATTTTAGTTTGTTTTGAAAGGACCATACTAAGCCACAACATATAAAAATCATCTGATCAAGAGGTATTCCCAAATATTGTTTCACAAAAATGTTACATGGAAGACAAACAATAGCGCTGACTGATGATCTCATACACTCTGTATTGAAAAAAAAAAAACATTGAAGGATAAAATATTTATGATGCACTTGGAAGCAATCCCATCATGTATTCGCCTCTGCAATCTCCTTTGAATGTGGAGTGGAGTGCTGCGTTGCTCTCTCCAGAGATGCCTGTAGACAAATCTCTTTATATCAAAACTTCGGGAGGGAGGTGGCAATGTCAGCTGCTGAACTGTAGAGCAGGGCAAACTGCAGGAGGAAAACAGGGAGACTGGCTGCTATTGGATTTTGGCTTTTGAAAGGTTTCTCTGCTGACACCTAATGGCTGTAGTTATGTTAAAATATTCAAAATATCTCCACATAATTAGAAAATTAATGTTGACATAGCACATAAATCTTATCCTTGCAACACCCCTGAATAAATGAATCCATTTCTACAAGATCTTTGCCTTTGGTACAGTAATTTTTCACTTTCACACAACAAAAAAATAATAATAGCACTTTCACTTTCTTTTCTAACACCCTTTATATCTTCTTTTATGCTTTTGTGCTTTATTTATGGAAAAAAACAGAGTTATTTTAGGAAGGTTCTCACAATAAATTATTAAATCAGTCATAATCTCAAACTAAGTCATTTTTACTACTTTAAGAATCCAAAATTACATCTTAAATGTGATTATTATTGATCATCTATCTTACTATATATCAATAATATATGCACATGATCAGATGTTTAAAAATGTCCCTATCTTGCCATAATTCTGCATGTACTCCTACTTTGGTTTACCATTAAACACCAATCGCTTGATGATCTCAGTTGGAACATGAACAGCAACTAAAGCCCATACAGAGTGAAAAAGTAGAACATGCTGCCTGACTGCTGAAGTGAGGGTTAATTATTAAAGAATTCCCTCTCCTCACAACAAGCCAAGAACAGCAGGATAGCTCCGCATTCTGCTGCTTCGTCTATATTCCCTCAGAGAGTGTCAGAAGTTTAAAACCACTGTTTGACTATAATTGAAATGCGCATGTTGTCTGAAGTCTGATGCCTTCAAGCAAAGCTGAAAACAAAATATAGGACAAACATAACCTCAGATTGTCTCTCAGTAAGTAGAACAATCAGCAATATGATACCAATCAGTGACAAGACTAATCTGCTCTTTGTAATTTTCATTATGCATGCATTGTGATGGTAAATTATGTGCGTATATTTGTGGGTTCATCTGATTAAAGATTAAAAACATACTGGCAATCTGTAATTAATATGTTGTACATGTAAGCTAGAGCCCAACTAGCATAAGGTTTTCATAATTAGGTTTCTATACTTTTACAGATCAATTAAAAGCAGTCAAAATCTGCCCAAAGTGCTATAGGTGTCTGTGAGACTTGCATAAAAGATGTAGAACAAGGAACAAAAGGAGATAGAGGAAAAACTCAAAAAAGACAAAACTGGAGTTAAAGTAATAACTTGACATAACTGACAGGTTAAAATGTCCTGTTTTGTGATATGTGCATAAAGGCCTTTTTAATTGTGCCCTCCTGATAATTTCATAAACCCGATCTTCTTCTGTTGTTACAGTCAGAAGTAGATAAAGAATACTCAATACTGACTTAACCAAATGACCACAGCTTTAAACTCTGCCGAGTGTTGAGCATCACTGGCACATCTCACTTTGTTAACAACAGGCCTCAAATTGCACTTTCATTTTCAATGAAAAATCAGCTCAGACAGAGCACATGCTAAGAGCTTTTCTTCTGCATTACCTTCATACTCCTGCTGTACAGTTGTCATCATGGATGGGGAAATTTGTGATACCAAACCATATTTTTACCAAATTGTAGGCTAAATGTTTATATCTGCTATAAAGTTGGGCATTCTAATAAGGGACTGTATGGAAATGGACTTACTTTTGAAATTGACATCAAGTGGCCATTTGAGGAACTGCAGTTTTATAGGCTACAGTCTATGATCGGCTACTAACCCTCTTGCTCCAACGATAGTAGGTATTTTTCTTTATGTAGATCTTATTAATGTTTTCTTTCTTTTCTTGTCCTTTTTAAAAAACAAAAAACAAAAACAACAACAACAACAACAACAACAAATTCTTGTGTTGTTCTTTTATAGGGAGCCTAGTGTAACATCTGGCCAGACCACAGATGTAAACTAGCCTTTTGCCTAACTCCGGCATAATTACAGGAATGTTCACCAATATGCATCGTCCCTGTTAAATAAAACACAATAAATCTGAAGCTACATATATGTATATATGGGCACTTTCTGGGTATCTCTCAGATGATGATGATGAAATAGTTTCTTGAACATTTAAACAGCCTCCACAGAAGAATAATAAGAAAATTCATGTAGTGTCATGAAGTTCTACTAACCACTGTGGCTTAAAAAAAAAAAAAAGATGAAAACGTGGATTCATAGGGATATTGCTATTGCAGTGTATTATTTTGCATTGGCAACTATATTGCTCCTTTGAAACTTATGAATAAGTGGCATTTAGGATGTTGCTTAGCATGAAGACGTCGTAAATGCTTTGAAACATGTCAATACAACCACAAGCTGTGTCCAAAGACTAAAAAAACACAGTTTTTAGAAATTAAAGTGAAGTTGATCAGATGTAATGTTGGCCTCTGGCATGCAAAGCACCGCCTGTTAAGGCAATGTTGCATCAGAATCGCAATATCCGGGTCACGTCATCAGTCCTCCCTCAACCCGGCACCCTAATTCGAAACGAAAGACACCGGCCACACTTGCAAAACTTATCTCTGAAAGGGAGGTAGTGTTTCTCTTGTTATGGCTGACCAGACTGTCGTGGAGAAAATGAGCGAATTGCAAGTAGATGCAGGAAAAAAGGTAATAATTGAGTCTCGTGGCCGGCTATACTCCAGTCATGTTAGCCAGCTAGCAGCTAGCTTATCCTGTAGTCAGATTCATGCTGTCATTTAGCCGGCGTGCGTGGCTATGCTACGTTATGACCAAGGTTAGCTAGATTTTTCGATTGAATATAAGTTTGCCTAAGATAACAGAAGCATTATTTATGTTTCTGTTTCAGTGTGTGCTGTGTTATACCACATGGCACATAAGTCCCACGGTTTGGTTTGGCTAAAGTAAGTTAGTTCATGAACGTATGGTTAGGGAAGGCAAAAACAAAACTTTGTTCAGATTTCTGACGATTTGATGTTTTAATTGCTTGTCAGAGATGTTAGATCGACTCGTAGCATTGTGCACGAAACACTTGTGTTCTGGTTTGTGATGTCAGTACTTTATTGGAAAACTTAAATGCAGGATTTGTGTCCACCTTATCTTAACGTTACCTGAGCTCCTTTATGAAACGTCTCATGTCAGGTTTATGGGCTACAGCCTATGTAAAATTAATTTAAGAAAGCTTCTTTAAATGATTTTGCTTTTTCTTTCGTTTTGATATTTTTTTGTCACTGTGTTGTTGTGCTGTGTATCTTTCTTGTTGTATCAAACATTACGTAGGTGTGTACATTTCCCATTTGGGTGACAGTGTGTGTGAATCAGCTTCATACAAGACTTGTTTTGATAAAAGTCTATTAACTTTTTGGTTTGATTTCTGAACAGGAAAGAACTGAAAGTGGTAAAGATGGAGGGAAAAAGAAAGCAAAAAGTGCTGCTGGGGACTCTGGAGGCAAGGCGGAGGTGAGTTTCTCAACAAGTTGTCACAAAGTATGTAGATCCAATCATAATTGTGTTTTGTTTCACAACGATGTAAATCATTACTTTAAGCATTTTTTGTAAATTTATAATGCTGTATGTCTAGTACAATCATCCCATGGTAACATATCTCAAAGCATCCAGCATTTATTTATTTATTTTTGCTGTTTAGCTCTCGCCACCCCCTCAATACATCGAGGAGCGTCTTACTTTGTACACAAAGCTGAAAGCAGAGCATGACGCCCTGATGGCAGAGAGGGCTGCGAATAATAGCCGAGCCATCAAGGTGACGCTGCCCGATGGAAAGGTGGTAGAGGCTGAGTCCTGGAAGACTACGCCGTACCAGGTGGCCTGTGGAATCAGGTCAGTGTGATGATGGGGTTGCTTTAATTTTTACTCATTAAATGTGTCACTTTGCTCTGATAGTGTAGCAAGAAAAAACGGAAGAGCTAATGCTCAAGACTAGCTGTCAACTTTGTTTATACAGTCTGCTATCATTGTTACATTTTCAAAAGGCTCCAAAAAGCCCCCATTATAAAAACAGTGATTTTTCAAGCTAAGACTTTCTGTTAGACAGCAAAATACTCTGACAAAAGAAAAGTCATCATTAAAAAAAAAGTAGAGGAAACACAGTAGATTCATTACATACAGGTAGTCTGAGAATGATCTCCCTATGAGTCTGAACTAACATGCAATAGGCGCCAAGTGTATGTTCACAGTGATAAATGTAAATGAATAAAGGTCACGTGAACAGTCTTAGGAAATGACAGCAGCTCCGTTAGAATCATTGCATGACAGAAAGCAAACATTGCTCCATATCACTTAAAAGCCACATCAACAGCTCCACCTCTGTAATGCCTTTCTGATGCAACAAAGTCCTAAGCTTACAAAGTCAGTTTTGTATCGTAATTTTGAAACTGAAAGGGGAGGCAGTAGAAATATACATCTCTAGTCTGACCCACCATTTTCCTGCAGTCAACCCACATCTTGTTCACCCATAGTACCTCAAACAACAGTTAGAAAATCAGTGATGAAAGGCCAAATTGTTGCTGCAATGTTACATGTATGTTTGACTCATTAATGTCTCACTTATACCTGTTGTAATGTTAAATGTTATGTTTAAAATATTTGTTGGGAATCTGACATAAGATGTTTGTTTTTTTTTTAAATTTTTGATTTTTTTTTTTTTTTGTTTGTTTGTTTGTTTGTTTGTTTTGTATTTTTGGAAGTTTGCACATGATGTGAAATGTTTTCATGTTTGATTTCCAGTCAAGGCCTTGCAGACAACACAGTGATTGCCAAAGTGAACAACAGTGTGTGGGACCTTGACAGACCTTTGGAGGATGACTGCAGCCTTCAGTTGCTCAAGTTTGATGATGAAGAGGCTCAAGCTGTAAGTCCACCTCATCCTTCGTCTAACGCTGTGCTTATATTTGATTGTCCCCTCCTCTGCAAATGGAGTAAGAGAGGTGTATAGTAAAATCATCTTCATCACCCTCTGGATGCATAGTTTGCTCATTTTTTAGCACCAAAACTGCTCACTGCCAGTGTTTTAACATTAATCTGAGAAAGGCTGTAAAAATATTTCCGAAATGCTAGCGCTTTTATTGACACAAAAAATCTGCAAAACATCTTGCAATCCATTTAATCTTATTGATATATCTTTAGGACAGGCTAACCTGAGCATGCAAGGTTAAAGTGATGAATGAGAGGTTTAAAATCAATAATAAACCTCAGAGCTCTGCGATTCACCACCGGGACGTTGAGAGGAGATGTGAGAATGTAAAAACCCTGCAGCTATCATGTGCTGTCATAAAAAATGGCCTTGAACAGTCTCTAAGAGAATAACGAGACGTGTTCTTAAAATAAAAGCCCAATCTCAGCTTCATTATCTATACAAGGTGCTGAATATTTTACCTGAAGAAGAGCCATTTGTCAGTTGACATTTTTAAGTGCTGGGTAGACTCCAAAGTCTCAGTCAAATTGCTTCATGAGGTACCATTTATCAGGAGTTTTATCTGCCTACTTTGCTAATTTTTTTATTTTTTATTTTTACATATTTTGTATTGTCATTCAGAAGAAGGTATTTTTCACAGTCTTAAGTGATAAAGTTGCTTTCAAATGCTTCAACAAATTCTGCAGCACAGTGAATGATTGTATGTCGGTGTAGACATGAAGGTCAACAATGTTGACTTTCCAGCATGTCATACTTGTCATTCTTAGGATGGATTGTACTGCTGTTTTGAGAAACAAGTAATATTATTTTTTTGTATCTTTAGGTTTACTGGCACTCCAGTGCTCATATCCTGGGTGAGGCCATGGAGAGGGTGTACGGAGGCTGCCTCTGCTACGGCCCCCCCATAGAGAGTGGCTTCTACTACGACATGTTCTTAGAGAACGAGTGAGTCACGTGGGCTTTGGGTTTAGCTTTTTGTGTATAATTAACTGTGTTCATCAGCTCTCTTTGTGTTTTTTCGGTGTGTACTTCAAAGCATACCAGCTGTCCATCTGTTTCGCTGTCTGAGACCAAACACAAACACAAAAAAAGGTGGATTGTAATGACACTAATGCTGTCAAGCTGGATTTTCTTGGGTGTGGAATTAAAATCACAGCCTTTAATATCTGCCAACAGGATTGGAAGTCTGAATGCAAACACATAACTTTGGCCAAGGTTTCATTGATACCCTCAAAAATTTGAATACTCCTTCCTCGTAAACAACTTTTTCACTTGACCTTTCCCTGAAACAGGCGCATTTTTCCCTGCTTCAGGCAGCAGGAGAGCGTGAGGAGTGCTGTCTAATTAATTCTACAACCTCTTTAATAAAGTCATTTTATGCTAATGGCGTTTTTGGAGAATGTTTTTGCAAGGGTATTTTGACATTGCTCAAGCACTAAAGCCAAGGACTTCCAACTATTTGCCCATGCTTGGCAGAGGTTATCACTGTGTGGAAGTCAAAGACTTACATCTGTGAACAAAAGGTCTGGCAGCGTGGCTAAGTGTCTGGTCATATCGTGATGCCCTCTGGAAACACCTGCATACTAAATTTAGCACTGAAGGAAGTTTGAATACTAGTGAAAGACTATGTAAGACAGTCATATCCATTGGATGTAATGTTCTTGTTGTGTTTATCTGTTGGTGTTTTAAACAGAGGTGTATCGAGCAATGACTTCCCATGTCTGGAGAACTTGTGCAAGAAAATTATCAAGGACAAGCAGCCTTTTGAGAGACTCGAGATCAAGAAGGAAACTTTGTTGGAAATGTTCAAGGTATGTGAAAAAACAAACCACAAACAAAGCAGAACCATGGATGATTTTTTTTTAAGTAACGGAGCTTTAAAAAACACCTTTTTTTTTCCCCTTAACAGTACAACAAGTTTAAGTGCCGCATTCTGAATGAGAAGGTGACCACTCCCACTACAACCGTGTACAGGTGAGTTTAGGCCCTGTGCAGGTTCAAATGTAATTCTAGGGATGTGTTACATTTTTGTAACATCAGCAAATTTCAATTAAAGACTATAATCAGGAATTATAAAAGTTTTGTATGTTACCAAAGCCTGATGTAGCTTATTTTTCTATGCCAAAGGTCTACTACATTACATTGAAAATGGTCACTATATTTTATTTAGCTTCAATCCCAGCTACACGGTCATTCTGCTGGAAAGTAAATAGTATTTTTGTTACCTGTTCCGTAAACTTACATCTTATATGTAAACTGTTGGGCTTGGGGTCAAGTGTCACAAAGAGAGATGAACTAATGCTTCCTTGGTTTAGCTTTTTTTTTTTTTCTATTAACATGATTTCACAATGGTGACAAAAATACAGTGTTTTTAGCCTTATTATAAAGACAAATGTTTATCTTCAACTGGTTTTGCATTTAAAAAAATAAAAAATAAATTTTGCATTTCAGATGTGGTCCCTTAATTGACTTGTGTCGGGGACCCAATGTGAGACATACAGGAAAAATCAAGGCCCTTAAGATCCACAAGGTAAGCCTGTTTGTTTTCAGTGGTGCTTAGTTTGATTTAAACCAGAAGGATTTAAAAACTGTAGTCTGTGCCTGAAATCTCTGGCAGTAAATACATTTGTCCCCATTTCTGAAGTAAAGTTACCTTATGTTTTATTCTTAAGGGATTTGACCCAAAAGAGTGATGAGAGCTAACATATTTGTCTTGTGGTGTGCTAGAACTCGTCTACATACTGGGAAGGAAAAGCAGACATGGAAACCCTCCAGAGGATCTATGGAATCTCCTTCCCTGACCCCAAAATGCTCAAAGATTGGGAGAAGTTTCAGGAGGAGGCTAAGAACAGAGATCACCGCAAACTAGGCCGGGTATGAACTGAAATGTGAAGCAGCTGTGGGTTACCAAAACACTTCATGTCCTTAGTAATTTTAGAATTGTCTGCTACTGGTTTTCCTCTAACAAAGGAAGGTTATTTTAGGAATGTTGGTTTTTCAGTTTAGTCTGTAAAGCTGTAATTTGACTGTGGTGTTGTAGTAATGATCACATTTAAACAAATATGAAAAACAGGTAGAATGTTTTTAATCCAAGAGAGCCCCAATATTAAGTAAAAAAATATGCGACTGGGAGATCGGGATCAAGGCTTTCTTGATCATGGTGGGTGGCTTCATAAGCAACTTGTGAATCAGTGAGATTTCCTCAAGTTTTCCTTTGTGTTTTTATTAAGTTTTCAGGAACTCTGCAGGTAGATTTGGCCAATAAATTGATAATACATTGTTATCATGATATGAGACTGAATATCCTCATGGATTTTGCGTATGGTGATATCATGATACAGCTGAAGTGTTGTCTTTTCCTGATAGTAGAAGCTGCATTACAGTGAAGTGATGCAGTTTTCTGAACTTAGCACACTATTTTATTTACTCTAAAATTTGCCATTACCCACTTAGTCATTACAGTATATCCACGTGTACTGGTGATTGTCAGAAATCTTAGCCTATATGTTAATATTTTGCAAATACCAATAGTAATCCAAACAATACTGTTGCAATATCTATGTACTGTAGAAATGTTTGGTTAATATTTCATATCCACTAGCCCTTTAATAACATCACAATTGTGGCTTTGACTTACCATTGTGGTCCATAGAAAACACAGACATATATCTCATACCCCCATTATGCCTGAAAATATTGAGATATGATAGCTGGCATTTACCACACAGCCCTGTTGGCACTGTTTATCCAATGCCTCACTACAACCTAACTTCCTCTCCTGCCGCAAGCAGCATCCTCCTTCATTCCCCACACATCCACAGACTGCATGCACTCATTGCATGGGGAGGGAGAGAGAGAGACTAATTTGCTGTTGGCAGGAGAGCCGTGGATTGCATCTTTGCTAGTCACTCTCTAGAAATAATGTCACTGAGAGGTTCTGAGAAGTTGTGAATGAGGACAACACTGCAGAAATTGTTATTATTATTATTATTCAGAATGTGCTTTAAGGGCTTATCTGTATACAGCTCTACTGGGCAGCTTTGATGTGTTCGTGAGAGACAGAAAGAGAGAGAGAGGCTGAGGGCTCATCAACAGTTTATGAGTTTTTTTTATTATGCCACAAACATCCGTGGATGGTAATGAAGATGTAGTAAAGGAACAAATCTCTGATTTTCTCGTAATTTTAAAACTTAATATCCAGTCCTTTTGTGAATATTTAAATAAATAAATAATGCTGACTTGGTCAGATTTTCTCATAAGTGCCATAACTCTACTACAATAAAAGCCTTCATAAAACCCCTCAGAAACTATCATTTAATCATTTCTAAATTTAAATATATTTTTTAAATACATATTAGTCCAGAGAGAAATACTGACAATTGCTTGATAGGAAATGTACTCGTGATGCATTTTCATCTGTGACTGATGACATGAGGCAGCTTTTAATAAGATGTACTTTATATTCTTGGGAATCCTTTTTTTTAGGATGCAAATCATTTTTCATTTCCAACAAATACTCTGTAACTGTGTTGCTGACAGGAAGTTTAAAGGGTTAGGGTGTATTTGTTGTTATTCATTCAGTGTAAAAACAGGTGTGGAAAAGCAAGCTGAGCAGGAGGTCGGATATTAACGTCATGAGCTGTTGGTTTATTTCAGGCTGAAACCAGTTTTTCCTGAGTGGTGACCTTTTTCAATTTTTCCTCAGACTAGCAAACTTTTTTCTTTTTCTTTTTTCTTGTTTAAAATTTTTGTTTTGTCACTTTATTCAGGAGCAGGACCTGTTCTTCTTCCATGACCTGAGTCCAGGGAGCTGCTTCTTCCTGCCCAAGGGAGCTTTCATCTACAACACGCTGATTGAGTTCATCAGAGTAAGTCAAAGCTGTCAGACTCACGGTTGTTAATTGCTGTGATCTCACTCCAAACTTTAAAACAGAGAGTTTAAGTCAGAAAGTTAAATTTGCAGGGAGACTTGGGGAAAAGAGAAGAAAAGATCTGGACCTTTCGGTTGGACTGTGCAATAATAATGGCTTCAAATATTCAAGAGATATATTGCTGCAATTTAAAAACACCTTAAGCATCATATTATTTTATACAGAGGAATATGAAAAGTTTGGTCAGATGTTGATGGTGCAGCTGTATGATCATGAAAGTAATATTAAGTTTGCCTGTATAAAATGTTATAGTTTCACAAATGAAATAAATAAATTTTAGCATATGCATGTCTGCACCTACAATAAAATGTCATTTCACATCCATTATCTCTCTTCCCACAACAATAATGCTATGAATGGGTGTTCACATATTTAACTTGTGCTTACTTAGTACATCACTTCTCATTTTTTGCCCAAGAGATAGAAAAACTTTTTGTGAAGTCTCTGTGTAAACACAAACATATTTACTGTCTGATCTCAAAATATCTTTTTATTGTTTGTCAATTATTTGAAATAAACTGAAATACGACAAACAGACATGATTGACAGCACGGAAGAAAAGCTCTGTTGCACCTGCTCTATTATAAAAATCAATCTGATTTAAGACTTTCACTTTCTTGGTTTTCAGTCAGTGCAGTCACAGTGCAATTTGGAAGCAATTTCATTTAAATGGGGCAAAATAGATTTTTGAAACAAACAAAACACCTAAAACGTCAGAATATATGTCAGATATATCACCGACGGGATTTAAATTTAATCACCTAATTTTATTTTATTATTGATATCAGCTTTCTGCTTGAAAACCAAAACAGGTATCACACAAAACGGGTCAACACAAGGCGCATTAAAGCACTTAAAAAATCATTACCTTTTGCTTTCAGTTTAATCGAGGTTAACTGCTCCATCGTGTGTAAACAAAGCGGGATGCGAATGTGCAGCCTGTAGTAGTTTGCTTGCAGAATTTATTATGTTTTAGAGGATATGCACTATTTATCAGTGAGTCCCAGGTGTTGACTGAATCAGTTTTAACCAGTTGTTAGTGGTTTTGATGTGTACCAAACATTATGAAGCTGAGCTGCTTGGGAGCTAGTAACTCAAAATAAAGCCCCAAAGAAGATTTATAATAAGACTGTTATGTCTTTGGCAGAGTGAGTACAGGAAGAGGGGTTTCCAGGAGGTGGTGACGCCCAACATCTACAACAGTAAGCTGTGGCAGACCTCCGGCCACTGGCAGCATTACAGCGAGAACATGTTCTCCTTCGAGGTAGAGAAGGAGACCTTCGCTCTCAAACCCATGAACTGCCCAGGACACTGGTGAGGTCTCTTGCTCCTAACTTTCAGAGTTGTTTGCAAGTATGGTTTTAATTGCAGCAAACAACATAAAGTGTAAAGAGAAAGACACACACACTTGTGGTAAACCCCGCGTATCAAGTCTCGCTGAAGTGTGAAAAAGAGACTTTTAGTTGGTCTCTGCCTCTAATCAGAAAAAAATGTGTTTGCCGGAGGTGGTTTGTTTTCCTGCAGCTTAAAGCGTGTTTATAGCATTAAATGAGTTCAGTCTCTGTTGCCACAATACAAAACTTTAGTGCAATATTTTGCCTTTTATGTAACAAAAAGATTCTATCACAGCAACATGACAAATGGGGACAACCAATTCACCGTGCTTGTAAATCTTTGTAAGAGTTTGCACAGGGGTTTTGTTATCAGCAGTTGACTCAGACTTTGTGAAATAGCTTCACATTTGACTGCTACAATAATTTCCTATCCAGTTCAGCTCCACTTGTAATGGACCGATGCTCTTGCCATGTTTTTAGCTGTTGAATGAGCCGGTTCAATTTACTGCTGAATGCTGCATTGCAGTGTAAAGATCCGAACGGCAGCTCTTTGTACTCTAATCTTTTATCCTCTTTTGCGGCTCCAATCTCTGCTGTCCACGTGGGCAGCCCCTTTGGAAATCCCACTGAAATGGAAATTGACCCTCTAAATATATTTCGTCCAAGTGTTAAATCAAATATTGATTGTCTTGCATAGTACTGGAACAGTAGAGCAATTTTCTGTTATAGTGGTAATTCGAGTTGAAGTTGGCAGATGTGATGTGTGTGTTTTCACACTCTGTCTTTTTGACTCCAGTCTGATGTTTGATCATCGGCCGCGCTCCTGGAGAGAGCTGCCCCTTCGCATGGCAGACTTTGGCGTCCTGCACAGGAACGAGCTGTCAGGTGCTCTGACGGGTCTCACCCGCGTCCGCCGCTTCCAGCAGGATGATGCTCATATCTTCTGCTCCATGGACCAGGTCAGGCCTGCACCGATGCACTGACATTACTCAACCAAAGTCACACAGCTCCCATATTTTAGATTCAATGTCTGTCTGATATTATTTAAAAAAAAAAAAGTGAATGAATGTAACCAGTACATTTGACTTAAAGGGCAACTCCACAATTTTACATGACAGGGTTTGTTTACAAATCTTTGGAAACAGTTAAATAAAGCCTTTTTTGTACAGCAGAGGTGGCAGCATGACATCAAGTTACTTGTGGCAGCATCAGCTGAAGCCTAAAGATAGCAAGTTTGACAGTGAAAGCAATCTTGTGGCATGGAGTTAACCACAAGTGAGCTCGTCAGGCCTACGCTACTTGTTTCTCATCGCTGCTTGAGGCTAGCTGCTACCAGCATGACACAGTCAGATCTTCAGTAGAACTGTCTGCAGTTGCATTGTGTTGCCAGGTTTAAAGTTGCCAGGTTTTGACAGTGAAGAGGGCATTAAATATAGAGACGGTATTGCTGGGAAAAAAAAAACAAACATCACAAATCTGACTGTTATAGCAGTGCAATGCTAAATAATTGCAGAGCAGAATTCTATAAGACAGCATTTAATTCACACAGCTGTCACATTTTTCTGGCCTGACCTTTTACTGAAATGTCTCTACTTGGGGTTATTGCTGGTTTAAAAAGGCCTAACTTCGAAAGCTCTCAGTATATTGCTGGCCGAGTTTGTTGAATAAATTCAGTCAATCTTGTCGGCGAACAGTCAGTCACATTTTCAGGTAAAGTGAGAGGACTCCACAGGCTGCTGCAGCCTTGTGTAGCAACTTGCATATCAGGCTCTCTCACCAAAGACAAGAGCTCCAATATCGATGCACACAAACAGGGTTTTGGAAGACTGAACAGTTTTCCTAATGAGTTTGTTCTGTTGTTGTCAGATGTGGTAACACAACAACTTGCATCCAGGATCCACTTACTTTTGATTTTATTAATAATGGCAGTGAATTTATTTTGATGCATTATTTACTTCACTTTTAATTTCTCATTTTGACTGCAGCTGCTAAAGAATGCTACTTGTGCTTTTTCTGGCTTTTGTCATTTATTTCTGATAAATGCAAAGCAGATTGCAGAAGACTTGCTCGTGTATGTTACTTGCCATGAACTTAAAAATTGGTGTCCAGAACCTTAGTAGCAATAAATTTCACAGCCAAAGCTCTGTAAATATTCAGTCATAATATATCATCTGTGACAGCTGAGCAAATTATCCATACTTTCTTCCTTGTGAATACCACACCAAACAAAGATAAAATCAGTCATTATGCCTGAAATTAAACCTGCAGCCATGTTCAGATAGATAAGTAAAATTCTGTCTCATCTTGTTTTTGACCCCAGATTGAGGAGGAGATCAAGGGCTGTCTGGACTTCCTGCGGGCCGTGTATGAAGTGTTTGGCTTCACTTTCAAACTCAACCTGTCCACAAGACCGGAGAAGTTCCTCGGAGAACCGGACATCTGGGACCAAGCAGAAAAAGTAATCAGACTTCTTGTTTCTCTCGTTGGTTGAAAATGTAAAAAAGCACTCTCACAAAGTCTCCCTGGATCTGGAATTGTGAAAAAATTTGATTGAATTAAGATGCTGATACTTCACAGACAGCAAATTGAAGAGAGTGAGATTTGTAGACCCAGAGAACATTTATATTTTAATGAATGAGTTTTATTCTTCAGAACTCCTATCAGTTCTCAATCATAAAATGCTTGTTCATCCGCAGAGATTCTACATCAGCGCCTACACTGTCTGCCTTTGCTGTCAAATCAAATTCACTAAGTGGACCAGCTCTATGTTTTGGTTTAGAATTTCTATAATCCAATTATTGCCATTTCTGTTTCCTGCTAAAACCTGTTGAAGTGCAACATATTTAAAATGTTGCCTCAAGCTAGTTATTTTCACTGGACATTATTATTGCAGAGATTAATTTGTACCAAAATAAGCTGAAACTCAGTTTCCAAGAGCAACAGCGTAGTATTCGCTTCTATACCCACCTACTCACCGGATTTGGCTCACTTTGACGTCTTTCTGTTCCCCAAAATGAAGTTTGGGCTCTAGCTCATAGTAGGGGTCATAACCAACTCATTGACTAGTTGACTGCCTTTACCACTAGTGGGTGCTGTAGGCAACAGTCAACTTTTCGTGGAGTTCCATGTGGAGCCATCTCTTTGATAACAACTGCTGATTTTGTTCTTTTGTTTAGAAGAGACACATTGGCAGGCTATTAATTTTGTTGTCAAGATTATAAAATGTAATCTTGCATAGTTTGACATGTCGCAGTGGAATGCTTGAACCCTCTACAATACAAAATAAAATTTTCATTGTTCAGAAGAGCCCCTCTTATTACCTCTCTGTTACATAACAACTAGTCAACTGTTATTTTGAAAAACTGGCAACCAGTAAAAATTGGTGGTTGTGAAACCCTTAGTTCATAGCCAGAAACCTGAGCTTTGGGTCCATTGCAAATGCACATGTACCAAAATGTGTGCAATGTAATTAGTGATTATGATAAAGCATTGAAAGCTGGAACACTTAGTCATAAAAGTCAAAGCTTGCACCTGCTACATGCAGATTGTTGTACAGTGCTCCACTAATTTTTTAGTTTTTATTTATTTATTTATTTATTTTTTTAATATTATAATCGCACCTCTTGTGTTGCTATTTTAATGTTGTGCCCCCACAGAAAGAGTGACTGCCCCTGTGCAGTGAGTTAAAGAGGTCAGCTATGACATCAAAAGACAGCCTGATAAACCGCATGTAGAACTGACATCCACCTAAATCTAGTTTCTAATTCAAAAACTCAAAGAGCAGTAGTTATAGTTTATTTAACAGAGACCAGAATTCATGATTGCTTAGTCAGAGAATCAAGACGACCAAATAACTGAGAGTGTTATGCTCCATTCTGTTTTGTTTCAGAAATTTGTGTTTAACAATTACTTAACGAGGCAGTTAGCTCATCTTATTTTGTTAAAAGAAAGGCATTCTTAGTCAGAAGGTGTATCTTTGTTTAGTGAGGAAAAGAGATTAAAAAGCAGTTCTTGTGACGTTTTGAGAGTTTATTTTGTTGGGCCTAAACAAAGTAATAACAAGAGAGTGTTAACCAAGTGATAATTAAGTCTTTATTGCTTGGTGCTTTCAGCATGAGATGAAACACAGTGAGGGTCTCTCTGGGACAATTTCAAGTCTAACAGATGAATCTCAAAAGTCAGCACTGAATAATAGTTGCTGGATAAGATGCCACAAGTAAACTATTGTTTTATCAGGAGTTTAAATGTATGCAGCACATACATATTGTTTATTGGTTTAGCGGGCTCTGAATGAATGAAAAGGTGAATGTTGACAGAGACACAGCATGCGTTGAATTTTGCAGCAGTTCGAGAATAGTCTCCACATGTCTTTTCTTCTCCTATTTATCTGATGGTTTGAGGTATGTTTTATTTCATTAGTGAAATTTACCTCAGCAGTGCACATTGCAACACTTGATTTGCGTCGCAAAGGTGTTTGATTGTTTTGTTTTTCTCTGTTGTTTTTTTTTTCACTGCTGGAAACTCCAGTTTTAGAATGAGATCATGCTTTTTATGCCTCGCTGCTTTGTGTTATCTCCCCTTCATTGATTGTTTTTTTTTATTGTATTGATTGTCTCTTTTCGTTTCAGATGATTTGGGGTGTGTGTAAGGATGGCATCTTTATCTGCTGCAGGCAGCTTGGTGTCAATATTTTGGAGTTTCAAAATGCATCTATAACATGAACACATCCTTTATAATATATCCAATATAATATGTGTGGAGTTGTGGGGAAAAAAGAACTCGAGTGTTTTTATTACTGTAGCTTGTTGTAGAGTTTCTTAGTTGATTGAACCGGACACATTTTTCTGGATGAAACATTTCCTAGATTCAGTGCTGACTTTTTACGGTTGTTTACATGCACAAAGATGGACAATTATATACACCAAAAACTGGCTCATAAACTTGGCGTCATTGGCTGCAACAGAACTGGCTGCATGTTTCCCTCACCTCATTAAATTCCACAAGCAACCATAAAATATTATTGAGACGTTAGCATTTCTCAGTTCAGTGATTAGGTCCAGATGAAGAAAATGTCAAGTTTAAATGTACAACACCTTTTACTTGCATGTTGGTCAGCCATTGAAACAGTAACAAAGCAGTAAGTGTTTGTTTTTACAGCAACTGGAGAACAGCTTGAATGAGTTTGGGGAGAAATGGATTCTCAACCCTGGTGACGGAGCTTTTTATGGACCAAAGGTGAGTCATGTGCTGCAGCAATGGTACACTTGAACTGTGAAACAGCAGGAGGGTCACTGCTAATCATTTTTGTCCCCCTCTTTGCAGATTGACATTCAGATCAAGGATGCCATCGGTCGGTACCATCAGTGTGCCACGATTCAGCTCGACTTCCAGCTCCCGATCCGCTTTAATCTCACCTTTGTCAGGTAACTCTCCCTCTGCGTTTTCATGATTTTTTGGAAGAATATGTGCTGTAAGAAGCTTGTGCGTATTTAACATATTGTAGCACGAGTAGCATAATCAAAACATTTTAATATAAAAACCAATAGAGAAAGCAGTTAATGTCGTGGCACATCAGATAAAAATAGGTGCTGACGTGAAAGCAGAAAATAGGTTTGGTTCTCAAGAAACTATATGACATTTATTTATGAAGAAGTACCCAAATTTTTGTAGCTGCCTTTGACACTTCAGGTTTTGTTTTGTTTTTTGCTGTAAGATGGTTTTGTTAAGCTTTAACCAGCGTTTCAGTACTTTCAAGCAAAAACACTTGAAATGCTGCTAGAATGAAGAGAATGCATTAATTTCTCCCGAATATCATCAGTGATGATTTTTCTGTGTAAGTTCCTGTGTTCCCTTCTCATATATTTGTAGCCATGATGGTGACGACAAGAAGAGACCAGTGATCATCCACAGAGCCATCCTTGGATCAGTAGAGAGGATGATTGCTATTCTGACCGAAAACTACGGAGGCAAATGGTTTGTGGACAGTCAATTTTTAAAATTGATTAGGATTGATAGTAGTAGTAGTAGTAGTAGTAGTAGGGTTGATTTCAAACACAGGTCTTATATAATATTGCATCAGTAAAATCCAAATGTGTCGTGTTCTGTTTCAGGCCACTGTGGCTCTCTCCTCGTCAAGTGATGGTTGTACCTGTGGGACCGACCTGTGATGAGTACGCTCAGAAGGTAAGCTCGAAGTTGCCCCCCCCGTATCAATTAGTATCCTTATCCAAAGAGACTTCTTACACCTCATTTATACCTGGTATTAAAATGTGATTTGTATCCCGATAAGGAAAAAGGCTCGTTAATTCAAAGTGTCAACATATTATGATCAGAATGTAATCAGGTCTGCCAGACCACATTTGAAGATAGTCTGGTTCTCATTGTGTTCGGAGCTTATGTAAGTGTAAACGCAATCTGTACAACATGCAGACATCTGTACACACAACCTTATTACACCACTTTGACCTGCAACCGATTCGTCATCATTCTGCGCTGCACTAAACTAATTTCAGAGCTCACCGCTCATTACTCCGCTCTCTCATCCACAGAGACCGGTCAACTGTTGTGGCATTTACAGTAACCACAAATGAAATTGCTGCTAACAGTATCCTTCGTCTTTTCTGTTTGCCTCTGACAGAAAAGCGTCACAAGTGACCCCTTCCTCGACAGAGAAAAAGAACAAGTAGGCCGTACAGTAGCAATATTTCTGGTGACAGCACACCTAAAAGCAACTCAACAACAGAAAAGCTACATTCACACTACTTTTTTGTTAAAGGAGACCAACTCAGTTAAGACCAGTGTTTTGTACACAAATGTATAATCCACGATATTGATGTAGGAGCTTCAAAAATAAAACCCAGGTTGTAAAAGACTAAATTTAGACATAATTGGTCATATTTTGTGCTAAAAACATTGTTCCTTCCAAAAAAGCCCATTTGTAAAAAACAACAGCTGTTTAATCCTGACAGAAACGACAGCATGTCCCCACACTGAGATAATAATGGTTACAGAAATACAATCTTCATTATTAATAACTGCCAGATTGACATTGTGTTAAAAATGTGCTGGTCCAGATTTAAAAAACAGGATTAGTAGAAGTCTGTTTAAAAAGATTAGAGGAAATGAAGGACAATTTAAAACATGCTGGCATGGACTAAACTGTTTCTTTGCTTCATGTTGCAGGTTCAGCAGGAATTTCACAGCAGCGGCTTCATGACTGACGTGGATCTTGATCCCGGCTGCACTCTGAACAAAAAGATCAGGAACGCTCAGTTGGCACAGTACAACTTCATCCTGGGTCAGTTTCAACACACCCCTTCACTCGTTTCTCTATCATTTTCTCTCCTTATCTGTGGTATCTCTCTCTCAATATTGATTTCTTTTGTCCTCTTTGCCTGTTTCCCTGCTTGGAAAAGTGGTGGGAGAGAAGGAAAAGACGAGTAACACCGTGAACGTTCGCACTCGGGACAACAAAGTCCATGGCGAGCGCACTGTGGAGGAGTGCATCGAGCGTCTGAAGCAGCTCAAGACCACCAGGAGCCGGAACGCAGAGGAGGACTTCTGAACTTCTTTAAACTTGCTGCTGTCAGCTCGTCCTTCTCTCAGCATTGCGTGTGCTAACTTAGAAGGGTCATGTGGTGAATATCGGTTTTGGATGAGGGATAAAACTACTGGTGTCTAACCTGTTTTTGTCCCCTATAAATCACATTTTTCACATTCAACAGTTTTGTTTTTTAAATGTCTTCAGTTGCCTCTTTCCTGTGTTTGTTTTTTCAGTTATCATGGCTGCTGTACTCATGCAGTGAAGCACAACTCTCTGTATCCCTCCTGCCTCTACAGTCATATATCTAGTTAGACTGATGTGATCAGGTCTTTAAACAGCTTTACAGATCAGCTCTGTATGATGAATAAACTGTGGAATAAGTCTTTCAAAACCTTTTTCATATATATGAGGAACTGATCAAACGGAAAATGGTTTGTAACTGTCAACAGTTTGTATCAGTCATTTTCTTTTCAGGTAATTGTACACGAGTTACAGTTTTGATAATTAAACAGTCTATTCTTGATCTGTGTGTTTTGATCTATTGAAGATTTACCCTTTCCGAAGGAAAAATTCACTTTTTCTTGAGGATGTGTCTTTTCAACTATGCTGTTGCAAAGCATGTCAGTCCATCAGTCAGGTCTGTCAGGATTTGGAGACAGAGACAATTAGTGCAATTACACCAATGAAATAGTTGTGCAGCTAAAAAAACAAAAACAAAAAAAAATGAAATTGAGAATATAGTACATGATAAGTAGGTATTTTTAATATATAAATTCATAGGTTCTACTAACATTCCATTTTTATCAAATATTATGTTTTGTTTTGCTTGTTTTTTAAGTTACGAGTTCATGTGAAAGCTGAAATAAAATTATTTGATAGTTTGAGAAGGGAAGCATTACATTTTCCACAAGAGAGCAGTGGAGGCTTGGGTGGGTGTTGGAAGAGATAAATGTCAGAAAGGTGTTTGGCTGCAGTAAAGTGGATCCTTATCACCTCCCTCCATGAGTGCATCATGACCCGGGACAGAAAGTCCTTGTCCAGATATGTTGGAGGTGAAACGCCTCATGCTTCCGATTATAACATGCTTACTGAACTGATAACCTCCTTTTACTTTTGCTTTCTGCTGCATTACACTAAAACATCAGGGACATTTTTATTTCAGTACTTAGGTCTCTTCTATACTTCAGCACATTTGAAACATAAATAGGAGTCTGATATTTCCAATCTTGATAAGAGGAAAATGGCTTAATGGAATACAGATGTGATCTTTCACTGTGTTTCTCTCCGTTGCTCTCATTCTGCTTCAAATATGTGGAAATATACCAAAAATAAAAGTTGTAGGTTGCAGGGAAAAAAACACTTTAAAGTACCAAAGCAGCTCTGCTTTACAAAGTTAAAAGTCTTTAATGTAACATGGCTACAAAGATTAAAAACAGAGACCTACACGTTTTGGCTCCCACAGCGAGCCTTCAACTGGATAAGAAAATCCATCCAGTACTTCCACACACCCTAACCAAAGAGCACCTGTTTTACTGCTTTACCTAAGGACCCACGCAGTGCTTCCTCAGGCCCCTTTTTCCTCGTGGAAATATACTTCAAACTGTTGATACACTGTTGGTTTTTGATGACACAACCATACTGACACATTCAGTCTCAGATTATTAATCAAACCACTAGTGGGTGCTCTGTCTGTGTGCTACAGCTGCAGAGCTGAAACACAATTAGTGAAAGAAGCTTCAGCAGCTTATCAACTGGGAAACAGGGCTCTATACAGATCAGTGCCAAAGGATTTAATTTCGAAACATCACAAACTTGGTAAAATGTAACAAAAATGCATTTGTAGCTTCGACTGTTTAAATCATTCTTTGCTTGCTAATGTTCACTGGCCCTAATGGTTCTTAAAAGTCTTGAAAGGTTATTAAATGCTTAATTTTGACTAATTAGGAACATACTTGAGTTCGACTATGATGTACGTTTTTCAACATATATCTGGTGTCTTGTCTACACATCCAGTTAAAAATCTTTCACATAATATTTAAGACGAAAAGATCTTGTCATCAGATTTGATTTTCTCCTTCACATCTACAAAATTCCCGCTGATCCGTTACTCATGAATTAAGCAAGCATTAAATAATCATGATGAAATCATAAAGTTAATATGAACAGCTTGTAGAATAAACAAAATGATAACATACATCGATTGTTGTGGATATAAAGAAATTCTGCGTACTATTTTTTTATGTTTGCATTCTGAGTAACAATTTAGATGTGATGACAAAGGCATCAGGAGCCTGGAAAGTTTTAGTTGAGGTGCCTTGAAAAGTGCTTGAACTTTACTTGCTGTACAAACTTGGGTTGAGTATTCATGAAATTTGGAAACGCCTGTGCTGATATATAGGACATAATCGCCTGTTTTATTTGGAAATGACCTGTTTAAATCATGCAAACCTCTGCCATTAATTTAAGTAGGAACATAAGCACTAAGGTTAAAGTCAGAGTGAAAGATGTTGTCACAGTTGCAGAGGCAAATGGCCCGATCTGAACGCAGGCCAATGAAAATATTGTTTTTGGCTGCTCTACAAGTTTCAAGTAATTAAAATAAGTGAGAAGCCATTGGTTACTTTGGCCAATTTGAACTTTTCAGCACCAAATAAAATATGTTCGCAGGCTTGGTTTCTTGTGTCAGGCTATATTTTATGCTTACAGAAACACAGGTCTGTGACATAGAAAGACATATTTAAGTTCTTTGCTATTTTTGTTAGATAAAGTTTTTAATTGTAAATGCCCTTTAAAAAAAATAAACACTGCAAACACTGACCTGGCCCTCATACTTAAAAACATAACAATCATAAAGATCCATTATTTTCACTCAAATAGGAAATAGAAGAGTGAAAAAATAACCCCAAAAAAGTCTCTAATATATCTTTGTGTTGGTGTAAGGATGCCTTCATATCAGATCTGACCACAAGATGGAACAGCTGAACCACGATCGGGTGGGGGGAAAATGAGTGGGGCTAATGTCAGTGGAGTGTGGGAGAGAAAAACATTTTGATAAGGGGTTAGTGAAAAAGTCAATGGAGTAGGAGAGTGTCAACAGACAGAGCGAGACAAGCACAAATCTCTGGGGATTCAGCTCGGCTGTCGGCTCTGAGATTCTCTGTGAATCCTCACTCCATCTTTCCCCGCTGGATCCTCCCTATATGCTTCACTGACAACCTGGCCACGAAGGGTCACAACGCTTCAGTGAACTGAGCAAACTTTTCTTTCTCTCACCACACATGCATTTAAAGGTATCGATTCACACGATGTCCCACTGCTGTAGCACTTTACTTAAGATGATGCTGGGAGAAATCATCTATGAAAACCTGAAGCAAACGTTTTCATATTAAGGAGAATTTGGGTTCGTTTATTGTTTCTGAGACTTCTTCTTATTTTCATATCAATCTTGTTATGTTTAAATTTTGTTTTTTTGAAATTGCTATCCTCATGTTTTCAAAAAACCACTAACCTATTTCAGATTAATTATTAATAATAGTTGTTCAAGCTACAGGCAATTTAATGGTTTAGCTTGAATGAATTCTGGGAATGATGTTTATCTGCTGTTTTCCCAAGAGTTAGATGTGAAGAGTGATGTCTTTCTCAGCACAAAGACAGGAAACAGGAGAAAACAGCTAGTCTGGTGCTGACTGAAGATAATACAATCTGCCCACTGGCAAGTTTATTAATGTTTTACATCTCGTTTGTTTATCTGTGAAAATGTTCAATATAAAGACAATATGAGTAGATTTATACTGTTTAGTGGATGACATGAGAACTTTCTGACTTCTCCATTGGTTGCTCCAGCCAAGAAACAGTTTGGCACATAAAACTTTTATAATGACAAACTCTTCAAGGTTTTATATGGATTCAGGGATATTTTTTCCTCCTTTCATATTCAACCGGCAGATATGAAGAATGTCATCAATCTTCTTTCTTTAGCTGTTGGCAAGAAAACAAATTGTTTATTTCCTAAAAATGTCCAACTATTCCTTTAAAAAAGACCACTTGCTGAGATTTCTCATCCCATCTCCCATTTTTTTCATCCTTTTTGTTGTCAGTGGTTTTTCATGGTTTTGCTCTTTGTAGCCATGACAACTGAAAATAGTCACTGCTGTCGTTTATTCAGCCTGTATGATAAATGAGAAAGGATTTTTCCCCCTGCCAAAAGCCAAAAAGCCTCCCCTGTGACACCCTCACGTTCCTACCTTCTCTCCACCTTTCATCCCCCAGTCATGTTGCTTCTGGAGCAAAGGAACACATATTTGAACACTTACCAACCATTTCCTTTTCCAGAATATTTCTCTGTGTCTGCAGCAACTTCTACCACTCCTACCACACACACGGACACACACAAACACAAGCTTCTCCTGCACCATTACCCCACTGCATAAATGCAACAGAACCCCAAATTATGGTCAGCCGCTTGTGAAGTTAGTTTTGCTTGGGAAAACCAAGCTGCCATCTTTAATATCATAATGTTACCAAATTGTATGCTTCTAATTGGGAACTGTTTGATCACACTTTCTGGCATCTGCTCAGCTAGCGTGTGACCTCAAGAGAGTTTTTTTTCTCGTCTCAAAAGTATGTTTTTTTCTCCTGACCAGCATTAATCAAGTAAACCACTTTACACAAAGACCTTCAACACAAGTCACACCCTGAACGAAGCCCACACCAACAACTGACTGTGGGTTTCTTTGCTGTAGGCCTGTCCTCTTTGTCCGACACACCCGCACGTCCCGATCAGATGAACTTAACCACCAGCATCTCCCAAATGTCAATTGATTTATACAATTGAATGTCAATGTTTAGCTCCGCTTAATCAAGTCTGTATTCTTATTAGTGCTTTGATTGCCAGATGCTGGACTCACTATCTATCCATTAGTTTTATCTAATAATTTCTTCCCCTTTTACTTTTAAGCTGAAAATATATTGTTTTAACCACACTTTTTACATAAACAACAGACTGCGTTGTGAATGTGAATTGTCTTCATACTTGCAGTTCTGTGTGTGAACATTAGACTACATGGCGATATTCTGTTGTTAATTCTGACTCCATTACAAAAAAAAAAAGAGTTCGGCAGGCTATTATAATAGTATGTATAGCCCCTAAAGTTAGCATATGGATATTTAGGGGTGGTGACCACATCCCCATGTTGTTAGAGGTGTTAGTAGTCATTTGCGTTGATTGATCACTGTATCTGTCATTTAAAGATAAAGATCTGATCTAAAACTAGCCAGCTAAATACCTTTAAGACATTTCAAAACCTTAAAATTTCCTTAAAAAAAGCCCAATTCTATTTGATTCCGCTAATTGGTGTTTTCTGGACACTTGACGCTTTAGTGTAACACACCCGAGAATACCTCACCCTGCTGTGTTTGTTTGCACCTCCAACAATATGGTGGATAATAAATGTGTGGAATTGTGGACATGTGTAACAAATGTGTATGTAACAAAAAATTGAATGATTGAATGCGTTGCTCTTATTTTGCCAGTGTAAGAAATGATGATGAGAAAAACCACCATTATTTTTAAATTGTCCACCACACAACACATACAATGACTCAATAGTCAATATATTTAGATAAAAGTAAAAGTTATTTTTCAAACAGTTACATTAAGCTGATTACTTAACCTTAACTATTTACCATTTACTGTTAGCTAATTGTTGATCAGGTACTTCAAGATAAGTATATTAGCCATTTTTTAGTTTAGCTTTTTCAACTGTTTATCCATTATATTCGGCTCCAACTGTGAACAAGTGGTAAAAATGTATATATTTAGCCTTAGCTAACCCTTTTAACTGTTTGTCCATTAAGGTTACTTTCAGCTAATGAACTGAAAAATTATCTGAAGGTAATAAAGATTTAAAACACATAGCTTAAAGTAACTGATAAACAGTTTGTTTATCAATTAACTGATAAACAAACTGATGAACCCCTTGTTTATCAATTACTTTTAATTTTAGCTAAGCATTGTAAGAGTTTATCAATGTAACCAGCAATGTAACCTGTTTATCCATCACTTTAAGCTAACTGCAGAAGCATCCCCTTGGGTACAAGTTCAATCTTGACCTTTCCAATTGGTTTCCTATTTAAGATCTGCCAAACAGGACATTTCCACAAACTCACTGAGACATGTATTATTTTAACAGGTGTTTAATAAAATTTAACATTCTTGGGTAAGGAACAGTAAAGCAGTAAAAGCAATTAGCCCCAGACACTTAAACCCCTAATGTCTTTTACACAAATCAGCATTTTAATGTTAAATGCAGCATCACAGTAGCAGCCAAAAAGCTTTGCTGTAGCTAATAAGTAAGGAATTGTAAAGAATTACATACAATCACCCATATGCATGGCTCACCTTCCTCCCCTGCGTGTCTTTATTGAAACTGGCTTGCAGCAGCAGTCCAGCTTGATTGTAGTTAGCCTCATTACAGCCCCGCAAAAGGCCATTATTCTGTTCTGCCCGCCGGGAAATAACACCTTTTTCTTCATTAACCAACAAATAAGAGCTGTTACCCACAGTTTCCATTTCTCTGCACTGTATGACCAGATGTGAAATAAATCGCAGCTCACTGAATTGACTCATTTTCAACAGATTTTCCATTTAATACATTGAATACAATAACCCAGCATTCAGCAAGATAATTATAATTTTTAGAAAATTGACTGCCACAAATGCAGCCATTTTCCTGGTAACACTTCCCCTTAATAATCCTGTGCAGCCTCTGACTAATCCCTGGAGCAGTTTAACTGTTAGTTAGCTGTCTCAACATGAAGTCCTCCTTTCTCACTTTGCTTTAACTCACACACAGTCTCTTCCTTATATGCAGGCAGCCAGATGTTTTAGCTGGAAGTTCTCCACAGAGGAGGCCTCAGTGGAATGCATGGTTGTTATTTATCTAAATTGTATTTTTCTCTTAAACAGCATTTCTTTTTCCTTCTTTTGCTCTAAGGGGAGGTTTACTTTAGCCCCAAAGTAGGAGGTGCAGAGAGGAAAGCTTTGCCAGCATACCCACAATTCACCAGTGGCTGACGGAGCTGATGAAGTTGAAGTTGACAGCTGCATAAATCACTAGCTCATGGTGCTAATAGGTGGCAGTATAAAATTAAGCACAGACCACCCATGCTGCAAGGCAGAAGTAGGAGCATCAAGTCATATCTACTGTGCAGGACTGTACAGCCCTCCGAATCACTTAACCCCCCTCTGGCCGCCCAGCCTGTTCTAGTCCAAGGGGCTCTCTTAGCAACACAGGAAAGGCCCGTCTGGCATCTGTGGTGCAGTGATTCATATTTGGCACTTTCATAAAGGTTCCAAGCTGCTGGAGTTTTTTTCGGGCCTGTTGTTGAACGCTTCACTCCTCAATCGCCCTTTCGGAAAAACCTATAAACATTTCAGGGCCAATAACTGAGCTGGAGCCTTTGCTTTTTCCTTTTTCATATGAAGATCTCAGCACGTCGTAGGATGCGTTTTTTGTTTTTCCACTTCACAGTGAGGAGAAAGGACTACACACTTACCATTACCCTGTTGTTGTTGTTTTTTTCTATGTGTGGTATATTCCCACATATGAATGGAGAGCTGCTTTAGCTCTTTCAGTAGAGGTGTGAAGGTGGCTGTTTGCAGGGCCTCTTCCTTTATGAAAGGGGAGATAAAACACAAGCAGAGCATGAGGGGGCGGACCCTCATCGCACAAAGCAGAGCATATTGCTCAATAACGAGGCCTGGATCCCTGGGTTAAGCACAACAAAACTCTAGCTTGGGTGAAGGGCCCCTGTGCCATCGGGTTTGACCATGCATGTGGAGACTGAATGTAGACCCCCTCCCCATCCCATTTTCTCCATGTTTTCTCGCATGTCAGACCTTCTGTCGTGTCACTTGACCGTCTCATATGGTGAGTGCACTGCAAATTTCCTCTGAGTGGATCATCGGACTTTTTTTATTTCAGTGTAAAACAGCCACCAGTGCAGATGAAAATCTATCTGATGTTCATGTTTATAAACAAGGTAACGCATTAAAGTTTTATTCACGTTACGTTTAGCAAAGTTAGCATGGAAATTAGCGACAGGTGACAAAATGAAACGCACCGCTATCTTAAATTACATGGCAGTTTCTCACAATTTGAACATTGTTGGAAAATTTGGGGATAATGCGAGTACACAACTCCATAAATTATACATTATTGTGTAGACATTCTAAATAATGGTCATTCTAATGTGGAAATGTGGCATTCTTCATGTTTGAATTGTACAGCCAACTTAGAATCAAGCCTCGTGGGTTTATTATTGCAGAGCTTTTTCACTGAAGGCAGCTGCCCGTTGAGCTGGGAGACGCTAAAGCTCGCAGAACTGAGGACTGAGGAAGAGGATAAGACCAGTCACACCACTCATATACAAGAAATCATGTAATCAGCTGTTAAATAGAAATAGCAGATTATAGAAATTGCATTGTAAATGTTTCATGTCCTTAACATACATAGCTGAAATGATCATTCAATCGACTAATTGCCAAGAAAGTAATGAGCACCTTTTTATTTATCATTAAGTCGTTTGAGTCATTTTTCAATGTCTTCAGCAGACTTTGTTTGAATTGTGGATTGGAAAAAAAGGTATCCAAATGTTACTTTGAGCACTGAGAAACTGCGACAAGCATTTATTTTGCCATTTTACAACAGTTTAAAGACCTAAAAACTTGCAGCCTTAATGGTTCATCTTCACATTGGTTTCGCTGTTTGACGGGTTTAATTTTTTTCATCACTATTAACAGATCCTCTGCAGAGTCCATAATCATCAGGAACTGATGAGAAAAGAAAACAATGTCGGCTTCACACCACTCTTGGCCCTCAGCTTTTCAACTCATTAAGGGTTTTTTCTCAGTTCATTTACTGTAGGTGTGGGAAAAGCACAATCCTGCCAAACCACACAGCAGAATTAAATACAAGAATCTGAATCAAGCAAAGGACAAACTACTCACGCTAAGGATTTACTTTACTGAAGCCACACATTTGGTTTGAAAAGCAACCCCTGCTGCCTGTTGACTTGTCGTCTGTCTTTACTGACTGCACAGTTCAACCTCTGCCTGAAACCTCTGGCTCTGATGCATTTAAGCTGCTACGAGGTGTCCTTTACAGCCTATAAATGGCTCGAGGTCATCTCTCATTAAATTAGAGTGTGCAACAAAATGACTCCTGGCTTGTGTTTCCCCCAGACGATAAAGCCTGAGTGTTTATGGCAACTACCTGTACTGCACTCTCACTCTCTGCCCAGGTGGGCTGACATGGGGAAAATAAAATAAATGATCATGAAGTTTGTCACATTGCAAAAGGGATAAACCCTGTTGGTGGTTTTTGTTAATGTCATGCACAAATAAGCATTAGTGGGTTATTTGTTTTCTTATAACTATAAAAACTAATGTCTGTTTTAAAATTCAGCTAACACAGTGGCTCAATATGCGGATGCTTACTGATAACATGTTTTAAAAACATAGTAATAAAATAATAAAAATCATAATCATAAAATAACACGAGTATTCCTGTGGTGGCATTCTGTCGTGCATTTCACTTATCAGACTCGGTATGACTGGTGTCGGATGTATGAATTACCTGACATGTTGCTGTGGACAAACAGCTGTTTGTGGTGTGTGACGTGTTAGCAGTGAAAGCAGTTACAGCCTCACAGGCTCTTACTGAGGAGAGGCAGAGCCGAGCCTGTGAGGCTGACCAGTGACCACAACTTAGTGTAAATGCTACAGAGTGGTTAGTGTTGGCTATCTGCTTACTAATAAATCTATGTATAATTTATTACAACTATGCTTCCAGAAACATTGATACATCTTAACTTAATTTTATGACTATTTATCTCATAATGTCTGATTTCTAATGAATCCAGCCATTTTAAGGCCAATTTAAAATTTCCTTCACTTTTTAGCTTATGTTTGGTGCACATGCCATTTGCATTGGGTGGATTTTTTTTAGAATTCATTAAGAAAATGTAAAGCTGACTGAGAAGTGTCAAATCAAGGCCGACGATTTTCCAGGTATTTAAAAGTGATTACTGTATAACTAAGGAAAACCCAGGGCTTTTTAAAATTCATTTATTTTTATTTATTTATTTTTTAATAATTAAGACTGATTTTAAGTACAGAACAGTGGGTTAAAGGTTTCTGCAATAATTCCAGAGTCCCAGTTATTAGTATTAAAAAAAAATATTAAGATATAAAACTTATTAAAAATATTCATGCAAATAGAAGAACGAGAACAATTGTAGTTGTTCAGCGTCCACCCTGTACTCATAAATATTTGGACTGAGAGAATCACAGCTGCCATTTTTGCTTACAGACCTGTCTTTCTAACCTGCTTCTATTTACAATTCCACTTTTGGCAAAATACTGAGTTGCTAAGTTTAAATACTTTATTTTGGTTTGAGTAATCAGCTTTTAAATGGATAAAATGCACCTACTTGCTCTGCAGTCAACAGAATGTCTCGCTTTAATGCTGCTTGACGTGACGTCCCACCCAGGAATGACATCATGCCAGGAAGAAATGTGAGCTCATCTAGCACGCTGAGTGGTGAACCTATCAGGCTGCCAATGACTTTGGGCCTGTTATTTAATGTTGTCATGGGAGAGGTGACTGCACAAGAGCCAAACAAAGGGCCCTTTTGTCCCCCTCTGTCCACATCTGTCCTGAATCGTCTCCTCTAATTACCAAGGTTAGTTTTTGGAACTGACAGCATAAATATTAAAATGTCACACTCTGTCTGTTGGCAACACCTTCCTGCATGAGTCACCGACTGCTGAGGTTGAAGGAAAACAACGCTTTCTCTGTGCTGAGCTGCCGGGCTGGTCAGTGGAGATGAGACAGAGAAAAGGCTACTGCCCTCTCAGATCTGTACAAAAATCATTTAATGATTTTTGCACAGATAGAGACTGTGGATGCTTTTCTCCATTTTATTTGAAACAGTTTGACTGAAATTCTAATACAGGGTGAGCAAGACTTTCCACCTGTTTGAAAGTCAGTGGCAACGAGATGGAAGCATCTTAACATTCATTCTTCCTTGTAACTCATCTGTCACACTTTTCTGTTTTTTTTGTACACTTTTCTTTGCCATTATTTAAACCAGCATTGCTTAAACCACACACTTTAGTTTTTTGTTTCAGTGGTTTTTAGACCTCCCAAGCCAAATAAATGTACTCATCTTTATCCTTTTATATCTCACTGTACATTCCCAATCTGTTCAAATTGAATTTATTCACTCTCTTGAGGATGAGATGAGATGATTGATGCCACTTTCATATTTGTGTGGTACACACGAAGCTAGAGCCAGGCGCAGGCTAGCTTATCTTAGCTTAGCTTAGCCAGTAACAGGAAACAGCTAGCTGTTTCAGGCTCAGCAAGTTAGCCTAACTGTGCGGTGACGCTACCTGCAAACTCAGCAGCAGAGTACGCTGGCATCGCGCTACCTGCTTGCTGCCTGCTCACTGCTTGCTGTCGCTAGGGGGAGGGTCCTAAGCAATGCTGCAGACATCAAGTTTGGTGTGACCAATATCAAGTTTGTTGTAGAGTTGTCGTTGTAGGCGGCATATCCTCACTTTCCAGTCCATCCATCATGGAGCGCACTTTGGTGAGCCTTCTTTGTGTTGGAGCGATTTAGGTCATAAAGCTCTGGAAAACTGGGACCGCAACAATTAGCTTCTCTTCCATGGACACCTCCATATCAACCCAAACAAACGGTTGAGTGGTGCAGTGACAAGCGTCACTCAAATCCCTCTCTGCAGTTGGCTGCTGCTTCAGCCGGTCATTTGCATAAAGTTAAACTTTTCTCAAATCTCCTGCGTTGGACACTCCTCGTTGCCACGTAACTTTGAAAATGAATGACTTCCGGCTGCTTTTGCTGCTTAGGTCGCCGGCGGTGTGACCGTACAGTAATGCTAGCAAGTTTCAGCAGAGCTTATAAATTTGTTCTGACTATAGCCAAACCAATAACGAAATTTTTTAAAATTCAGAATTTCCAATGAGAATGTCTGCTGATAGGGTATATATTTTTTAAAGAGCTGTAGCCAGTATACTCAGTGGGATATTTTGCCATTAAAAATAAAGATGACGGTGCTATCTGATGAACAAATGGTGTAATACTGAAACAGTTTCTAATTTATAATTTGTTTATTTTGTGCAGCAATTTCTTTCCACTCAACGGTGAACATATACACAAATATCCATCTGCAGTTAAATAATATCAGTAATAATCAATAATAAGAGTACAGCTCTTTGTTTGACAGAGCCAGGAAGGCCATTAACCCCTGTTTCAGACTTAAGCTAAGCTAACCAACTTCTAGCTCCAGCTACATATTTCTTTTACAGACATGAGAGTGGTAGTGTTCTTTTAAATTTTCTGTGAAAAAGTGTATTTCCCTTGAAGAACTATTGCTTCCAGGAAGACTTTCTTGTTGCATGATGCATGTGGATTTGAAGAGAAAAGTTTCTAACTTTGCTAAAATCATCTTTTTGAAGATTTTTAATACTTCATAAATCGTTCTGTGTTGAAAAGAAAGTAAATTTCAACTGAGGTGGTGGTGGTTCACTACTACTTAGGGTAGACTAAAACAACGATTTATTTGCTGCTGTTTAAGGGTAAACACTCCATTAGCCTTAATTATTTTCGAGTCAAAGCCTGGGATTGCCATTGAGGAAATGTTCTGCCTGCAAATCTATCAGCGATGATCTTTTCAGATGTGCATGATAACTTAAGATGGAGGAATACAGTTGTATTGACGGGCATAAAACCTAAACAAACTACGCTGACAAGATGGAGAGCTGTGCAAACAGAAGATTAGAGCAGAGATGAAAGAAAGAGAAAGCCGGTTGAGTCAGTCACTGCCAGCAGTCTGTGTCTTTTTGCTTCTGTATCCAATGGATGGTTTTAAAACCTGAACCTGAATCCAAAGTCTGAATGCAAAAAAGTTTTATGTTTCAAGATCAATAGACAGACAGTAATTTGTTCTCTTGATGTAAAGTGGTCATATGATTAAATGTGTTCATTTGCTTTTTGTTCAATTTGTTTTTACGTGTATTAAGAAAAGTAGAGGTACAAAATACATGTATGTATTCATTCATTATTAATTTGCTTTTTTGGGTGAGTGGGTAGCAACTGGGTTATATCTTTTTCATGATTACGAAATGAAAAATATAATTGATTGGTCTCAATATTAACAAATAATCACTTCTTTGCTAAATTCAAGAGAACTTTGTCATTGTGGTTACAATAATGAACATGTGCCAATGTATCAATAAAGGTCATGCTTTAAAAAATGTTTGGAAATGGCAAACAGTTAGCAATTTTATGTTCACATCTGATGTTTTGTTAACTAATAGAGTCACCCCGACCTCTTCCATATAAGGACTAGCCTCACCTGACTTCCTTCTTTTCTCCCGTCAGAATTACTTAGACCACTTGAACATAAACAGCTGTTGCTGGTTGCTGTTGCTGAAACCTCTGATGCTGTTGTTCTTGTTAGAGGTCCCAATAAGTAAGACCCAAAAATTTATCCGTAACTATTTTGATAATCAACTATTTTAAACAAAAATATAGAAAAACAAAAAAAAATATTACTGTTTGTGAGTTTCTGGACCCAGCCAATATCATCCCTTGGGACATTTTTTACTGGGATGGGAGGAAATAAGATGAATATCAAAAAAAAAAAAAAAGAACAACTACTTACTTCAGGCTTTAACTAGTTCTCATCGTTTCCCCAACAACAAATGCTGATTAATAGGTTGTGCAAAACAAGAAATTGAAAGATGCTTTCCTTGGCTCTGTTGTGCTGTGATGGGCATTTTTTAGATTAATTTTGGACATTTTATCAACCAAACAATAAACCAAATAAGACTAACAAAAAAGCTACAGTTCTAAGATAAAGAAATTAAAGAAATAATTGCATGCAAAAAGAATGATTGGAAAAGGTCACTTTTTAGTTGAATTTAACAATGATACGCTGATTATTGAATAAAAACAAGTAATCTTTATGTGACACTAGTACAGTACACCCCATTGTTGTGCTTGTGTGTGTGTGTGTGTGCTTGCTCTTCCCATGATTTGGAGGCGTGAAAGATACACAGTGAGCTCTCCTGATAGCTCCTCCTCTTTAGTGAAGCAACAAAAGTGCCCATCATGTTGTTTGGTTAGATTTGCTGTAACCCCCACATCCAGTGCTCCATCACACAGCAGCCAAACACAAACGAACAAACGCTGTCAGCCACCGTCGGTTGCTAAACAACCAAGGTAGGCATCCTTGGAGATTAGCTGTGTTGCCTTGGGTCTGTAGGACCCCTGGCTGTGCTGAGGGCTGGCCATGCCCTGCCTGCAGAGAAGTGTGACAGAGAGACCTGACAGCTCTGCTGCCTTGCCCAAGGAAACGCTGTCACTTAGGCATAATAAGAGCAGACTGAGCGGTCCCTGGCCATCAACAACACCACGGCCCCTGCTGGATGATTAGAAAGAGCTTCCTAACAAAGAGGCAGCCAACAAAAGGCCCATGTTAAATTAGGCATTTAATTCAACACTCGGTCACAAGGGCAAAGTAATCAGAGGAAAACTGCAAAAATGTATTAAAGGACAAGGAGAGACAGCATCAGATCAACCCACAGGAATGACTTTTGGCTTTATGAAAAAATACAGAACACAAATAACAGCAAAAATAAATCAATAAATTTAATTAAAATTATTCCTCAGCACATCAGAGAGTGAGAGAGAGAGATTTAGAGATTTAAATATATCTTTTCTGTTTGTGAAATTAAAAAAACAGGCCAGCAACAGAGCAGACTGTGCCTGAGTGGAATAACAGTGTAAATTTCTACTATAAAATAAAAAATAAATTCAAGTCAAGTTGTATTCTGTAGCTTCCCAGGGAGAGTCTGTCTGTACCTGGCAACCTGTTGAAACTTGTAATCTCTTCAAGTGTGTCACAGTCCACAGTGACCCTCCTCAGGATGCCAGCAGCCTGATGGTCTGAGCATCAGCATGAGGACTCATATTCAGAGCCCAAAGCCTGGGTAATAAAACATGACATACACCAATAAAGTCATCCGGCATGCACCCGTTTCCTCAAATCACAGTCTTACGGCACTCATTTTGCAAACTCTGAATTTGCAGTTGTTCTTATTTTATGATTTAATTACAAGTGTAAAGCTCTGAGGTATTGCGGGGGGTTAAAGGAGAGCTGCTCTAGCAGTGCTTGTTGAGCAGAGGATAATTATAGGGAGGCGAAACCTCGTCAGAGTCAGAGGAATTCACTCTGATTTATTCAAGAGTGAAAGGATTCCTTGTAAGCCTTAAATAAATTTTAATTGCAGTAAGCTGTCTATAACAAGGGACCCCCCTTCTTCCCCCTGAACCCTGGTGAGTTGGGAACTTTGATTAGAATACAAAAAAAAAGGGATTGACGGGGGTATTAGAAAGCCGCAGGGGTCCCTATGCTCATGCAAAGCACTTTATTTATATTTAAGGAGTTTTGCTCCAATGAAAAACATGCAGTGCTTGCATGCAGTCATACATCTTTACTGCTGCACAGAAGCTTACTCATATACTTACAGTGTATAACAACATGTTGATATGTCAAAAAAGGCTTTGTAATCCTGAGAATGTTTTATAGGTGTAACGGAAATGCAAATAAGATTTTACTGACAAAGCGGAAAACAATGAGAGTAAACTTGTAAGTGGTGAGTTAAAACACAAAAGTAAACAGACAAAACCTAATTGACACACTGTGGAATGTGTCTGATATCCTTTAGCAAAACAGTCTCCTACCCTCATGTCTCACTTGTCAAGTCATGTTGTGGTATTTATTGGTTTGATTTTCAAGATTTGTTCCTGCATTTCGTATGTTAGTGTATAAGTGCATCGCGGCCTTCATGCATGAATGTTCCTCTGTGGTGTCATTTTATAATCACAACTCACTGAAAATCTGAAATAATTTATATTTTTACTGTAATATCTTTCATATATGCCTATCAGATACAAATCATAATAAATAATAGTAAATGTGTCGTTTTAAATGTTTCTGACAAATTATGAAGACCTCTCCTGATTACAGCACACACAGCCTTTATTTTTAACAGTAATTTTAGTTTCTCTTAGGCACTTCACTGGAATAATGCTAAAAATACTCTGACATACAGTGCATAGAGCATGGATCTGCAAATTATGTACAGCTTTACAGTATCTCCCTCTGATCTAAAAATGTTTTGACAAAATCCACTAGGTTGAAGTTTTAAAGTTCTGTTAGAAAAGTTATCTGACAACATCTAATCTATGATGAGAGGCTGTTTTATAAATGTGTATCCAATGCAATTAATTTCTTTAAAATCTGAACTGCTACAGTCGAAGGGGGGCACACTGAGACCCCTGTTTTCACCATGAGGTTCAGTAGAAAGGCTTTCTAGTAGCCTTTGCCTCTCTGTATGTGTGCCCTCCAGAAATGGGCCAGTAAAAGTTTTAAATGAGCGCTACACAGGTGTCAGCAGCCTTTTAGGAAAGACAAATCTGTCCACGGCATTCGATACTTTCCCTGCAAAGTACAGATGGAAACTGTCTGGGCGGACAGAGAGAAAGATAGAGATGGATGGATGGAGAGAGGGAGGTTCACTTTAAAGGAAGTGAATACCTAGCATGCATGTGCTTTCTCTTTTTCTTCTTTCTCTTGTTTATTTTCTCTTTCCTCTTTTCCATGTCTGCTTAAAGGAATAGTTTGTGGATTTACTGTAAAGAAAATCGTAATCAGTCATACTTGTCAGTGCTAAAATAATATGCTAGCTTGAAATTACTTGCCTAAACAAACTTATGCACTACCTATATCAAGACTATATGAACTTCAGCACACTGAATGACTGACACAAGAGGTGGAGAGTTTTAAACTTCATGATTTCTTACACACCCTTTTTTTGCTGATCAACCAGACCTTTCAAGACCCCTACACAAGTTGGAGCTTGTTGTTTGTTGCTCAGGCCCCGAGGAGTGAGAGGGGCCGGTAATTGAGCTGCAAGGAATGGAGGAAGGGAGTCACGTTCTCATAATGAGAACAAAACAAAACTCCTGCTAATTTTCCTCGCCTAAATGTTTAAAGTACAGACATTTAATGTTTCCTGCTTTTTACACAAGAAGAGTGACATGAAGTTCAAGCCTATGCGTGGGTGTGAGTGATTGCCAAATTTAAATTCTGTCATCTTTTATGTTTTTTATTCTTTGACGTATACTGTCCTACATAAGCACTGGAGTTGAGAAAAAGGGCAATGTCTTCAGGTTGTATCTTTATAGATGAATTAGACAAACCCTAAAATAAAACACAAATACTGAACTTTTTGGATTCTCCTCACTGGATGTTAGAGGAAAACACAGATGTGTTCTTTCAGCTCTCTTCTCTATTATAATCATATTTTAAATTTGTTTTGTTTTGATTTACAGTCTAGTTTTATAGGTCTCTTCATTAGTACTTTGTCTATTAAAATCAATATACAGTCATATTTATTAATTTATAATTCATTACATTTACAAATGTGACTTAAAGTCAGCTCAACCATCAAATTGCATTAATTCCACTGGAGTCAAAAGAGGAGGTGGTGATTACTGTTGCTAAGCTCGTAAGCTTTGGCAGAAGTATAATACGGTGTTTTTCCTACAATGACTAGATTTTGCCTCTGCCTGTTTAGGTAGATGTAATAACTTCCTGAGTTACAAAGATGTCACATCATCACATTGGACTTTTTTTATTCTTTTACAGACAATGGCTACGATTTTTTTTGTTTAAACTTTAGCTGACGCTTGTTGCAGCTGCCTCTCCAGCTAGCTCTCACTTAATATGCATGCAGAACTGACTATAGGATAAAGGATTTTTTATAAATAACAGAGAGGACTATATTCTGCTTATCTATTTTGTTTCCTATAATGTTCAAACTCAGAGAGAACAGCAATTGTATTCAAAGTAATGATTTGATGCATTTTGTCAACTGTCTCTTACCAAAATGAATGAAAGGTCATCATTCAAACAGCCACTTTGGGATTTGACTTTTCCAACTAGCTCCTCTCTGTGTGATAGACATGGTTGTTCTTTTTAATGAGGGAAACTTAAATTGAAACTGTGACCTTTGCTGGTCAAGGTGGGATGATCTCCGTGTTAAGGGACCCTGAGGCTGTGCTGGTGTTGGCTGATTGATCTGAGTCAGTCAAAGGTCCTGAGGCAGTTTCTGTGGTCTTCAGTGGCTGTGATGGCTTAGCAGTTTGTCTCAACAGACAGTTTATTCTGCAGCAGCTGCTCCGTCCTGCGGGGTCGCAACCTGTGCTGGACAGGAAAGACCCTGCAGGCTCTAAACAACTCAGTGGCAAAGATTTTTTACATCTGACAGACATTTCCTCTTCCTGGATCTCTTTCTCTGTTTCTTTAACGTGCATTTACACACTGCTGGTGGTTTGCACAGCACATTCCTGCATGTATAAGGATTAACTGAACCTGAAGTTTTAATATTTGTGAATGATAAATTTGTTTTCCACGCATGCATTTTATGAAACAATTGTAACAGCAATTGTATATTTTTCTTATTCTATATTTTTTGAGTTATTTTACTTGGTTTATTTTATTTTTCAGTTATACATTTTTTACTAATATAGTTTACAATTCTAGTAGCAGAGGTAGTCTAACTATTGTGAAATGCAAAGTTGCTTTTATTGAATTTTTTGTTTTTCAAAGCCTTCAATGCATTAGGGTTGATAAGCTTTGGTTTGTGTCAATCACACATAACGATTAAAAATATGTTTTCAGAAGCTTTGACAAGTTTTGGTATTGGTAACAAAACAACTATATTTAAGTAGGCCTACTGAAGAAAGAAGAAGCAGAGGTAATGTTCAGCAGAAGTTTGGGCTGAGATTTTGCAGCCCCCTGATGAGATGTTCAAGAAGGTGAGAGCAGAAGAAGAAATGTTAAAGAAGAGCAAATCACAGGCATCTCTGTGGAAAGCCTTAACCTGCCTCTGGCTTGATCCCCTCCACAAAGGAGAGCTTTAGTGGGCTGAAGCACCGGCTTGTAATAAATATCTCTGACAACATCTACACACCACTAAGACAACACAATGACTATGTCAACAGATGCTTTGTATAAATACAATTCAGAAAGAAGTGTCATTCTGATATTAAACATAAAACATAAGAATGGGAGACAGCAGATTTTCTTGAGAAAACAAACATAGCGAAGACTTTAACAAGAACTTTTGACTCTTCTGTTTATTTGTGCTACTCTGCCCCCGAAAAGCATTTTAAACCAGGATTTCTGAAGTTTTTAAGAATGCTGAAGGTGCCTGTCTTGTTGCCATTTTTTTAAAGCTGTAATTGCAGATGTTGGATTAATTCACCTTATTTTGTACTAAAATGACAGTGCAAGTGTAACATATGCCTCTAGCATGTTACATTAATTGCAATAGTTGAACTTTAAATGGTCTCAGAAGCAAAATCTCATGA
>JAQLOL010000021.1:14162290-14176862 GCA_029783665.1 Naso thynnoides | reverse complement strand
TGGATTAACCAAAGAACTCCAACTGCTAGATATTGGTGTCAACAGGTCGTTCAAAGTTAAATTGCGAGCTGCGTGGGAGCATTGGATGACAGAAGGCGAACACACATTCACCAAGACAGGGAGGCAATGCCAGGCGAGTTACGCCACTATCTGCCAATGGATCATGGATGCCTGGCTAAGGTATCAGTCTCAAGTGTCGTCCGAGCTTTCATGAAGGCCAGAATCATCACTAAACAGCTAAGTAACAGCAACGAGGCTGACTTGGTTAATGACGAGAGGGATGCATGCTTGATGAAACTCAGACACTGAAGATGAAGAATTTGATGGATTTGTGGAAGAGGAATGAACTGAAAAAGTGAGTGTATTGTTTTGTATTTTATGTGTCACAACTGAACAATGTTGAGAGTTATTGTGAATGAGTTGAATAAAGTTTGATTTATCTGACTTTTTTGTTTCGCTTAATGCGCCTTATAATCCGGTGCGCCTTATAGTCCGAAAAATACGGTATAACCACACTCAGTTTACTATAAAATTTGCTATATGAATAAAGTTGCCATTGCCATGTGTGAATTGTAATAAACAGTTTTGAAAAATTTTGAACTTTTTTCTTCGAAAAGAACCAGCTTTGCTATATGTGTAAATTATGCCTCTCATGGCTTATTTTACCTGTCAAGCTGAACTTATTTTGCAGGTGAGGATCTAAAGAGAACTTAACATGTCTTTATTTGAGTTCCCGCTTGTCTATGTGTTTATTTCCATGTACAGAATGAGTCATTGCTAGGAGTAAACTTCACTCTCAGAGTGTCAAAACACTGTCTTTGAGGCCTAATGGGAAGAGAAATGAGAAAATGGTACGGTTTGTCTTGTTGCTGTCCAAACAAACATTACGTGTTCAAGTTTGTATATTTTAAGGCGACACTGCTGCAGACACATTTGTTTTGCGTGGTACAGTTGACATTTTAGTCACCATTTGGAATGACACATTTCACAGTGACGCAGTGGGATGTGTAATGACTCCTGCAGCATGTCTGGATTCGGTCAAGACACAGGCAAGACATGATGCACACAAGGTGGATTATGTAGTTTTTGTTTAAAATGGACTTTTTGTGTGACTTTTCAGCTGTCAAAACAACACACAAATAAAGTTAGAGCTGAAAATCACATAAACGCAGTTCATTAATCCTCTCACTGCATGCATAATCTATAAACCTCCAGTGGTTTAATAAAAATGATTGAACTAAAAACACACATTGTGTGTTTGTCATGCAAGAGAAAGTTTGTTTCTTGCTGCAGAACTACTTCGAGGGTTTTTGAGGGTAGTCCATGAACAATTTATATGCTCTTTTGTTTGTTTACTGTGGTTTGCTGGTCATAAAAATAAAGTCAGCTGAAGAAACCTCTGGTGCTCGGGTTCCTTCTCTCTCTCTTTCTCTCTCACACCCTCTTGGCGGGCTGTCAAACCCTCCGAGCCAATTGGACCGTCACACCCACCCTTTTTGGCCGGAGCTGAAATTAATTGCGGACTAAAAAAGTGCCTAGCAACTCCCTCGCTGCACAAAACACATCAACAGGTTGTCACTTGTGATATCAGGCGGGTTCCCTCTGCTGAATTATAAGAGCTGACACTAGTAAATGATACACCACCAGAGGAATTTGCATGACATCACTCAGTATGCCATGTTGGAGGAAATCACATACAGTGACTCTTATATGCATCCTTATAGAATGGAAAAGTTGCCTCAGACTGTGGTGCAGAGAAGTTAACGCCAAGAGAAAAAAGACAGTATATAAGCAACGACTCTACAGATTTGTGAAACTTTTTTAAACATTCATGTCTCCTGCAAATACTTTTCTGTCAAACATGGAAATAATATGCAAAGAAATAGTTTTAAGGTCAACCAAAATCAATTTTTATTAAGACTATTTAACCTAGACTTTTGTTTTCTTCACACAGTCACAATAACAACAATGAAAATACAGCAGCAATCACCATCCTCATTTGTACCTTACAGCCTTGTATGAATGTAGGCCTACTACTAAATGTTTTTACTTAAAGCAGCTATAGTCAATTTCTATGCAAAGAATGTATCAAATACCAGTGCAAAAGGGGTTGTAGTGATGATCTAAAATACATAAAATAACTAGGCACTGTCAGCTTTAATACATTACCTTGTCTGTAGAACATTCCTGCTGTTTAACAATAAAATAAACAAATCCCATGACCACCATGCTACTTCACAAAGTCCTCATTTTTTTATGTTTTGTTTCTATTAAGAAAGCTCTAACAGCAGAAATTACGCAATATGTGAAATGGAATATCAGCTCTGACTGTTTTAGCTTTATACAGAGTTTCAGTTCATTGTTTGTCTGTCTGATCTGTGACTTTACTGTCTCATCCCTCTCATAGTGTTGTTTCCAGCAGCAGGGATCTGTTTTTCATAGAAACAGCTCTAAAAACCCAGTAAAAATTACCTGCTCAGCACCAAACAGCAGACTGACAAGTTGGAGACTAGCATAGCATTAAGCAGCTGAGAAGCTAAAGACTCCAAACGTCAAGAGCCGTTGCCACACACCTAACCTGTATCCTGTGTGTTTACTTTGAGTTTCTGTTCTCATTTCTTTGTCTGGCAGTTATGCATCACTTCTTATGCTAATTTACCTCTTTTCTCTTCTTTCCCCTCAACGAAAAGATTTTCTCAAGATTATTATTTTAATAGAAAATTAAACCTTTATTTCAAAGCTTTTAAAGCATTCAGTGTATGAAAGCACTGACAACCTCATCAACATGCCATGTCCCCTGCAGTCTGCTGAGTGCACAGGAATGTTCACAGTAGGAAATTGAAAACTTACTCATACAAGTCGGAGAGGCGGAAATTAAAATAATGAAATCAAGGGTTCGGAGGCCCAGATTGAAAACCTGAAGGAGTTCTGTCTGAGACTTTTTTTATTGACCTGCATCTTTGCTCAGAAGAGCGCTTATGAAGTGCAGCTGCTCCCTGAGGCAAAACATGTTTGAAATGGACCATGACAACCCTCTCCATCTCAGTTACTGTTTTGCTTTTGTGACCACATTTTGGTTTCTCCAAGTACTCTTCCTTCATTGTGATACAGTCTACGTGGCAAATAGTTGTACTGTTTCCACAAACTCTTTTGTGATGGTGTTGGACAATATGTATCTTATTAGATGTATAAAAAGCTGTCTCCTCCTATTCAAACACAACTGAAGAGCTCAGTCTTTGATCTGAACTTGGCTTTTCTAAATGCTGAGAGCAGAAATTCCTCAAGTGATTTTGTTCCTCTAATTTCCACTCAAAAGACAACATGCATGTCATGACAGTCATTTCTTATCTTTCCATCTCTTGCTGGTGCTATCTTCCACTTCTGGCAAAGAATGTCTGCTGCTGTGTCAGGGTGTGCAGGCAGAGGCCACATGAGCGAGCAAACAAGGAGAAAAATGAGCCGACATGAAACAGAGGTGACTTCTAACCACCTCAGGTCTTAGACCATTAATGGCTTCAAAAATGAAAAGTCAGCTAATTTTGAATAATGTATTGTTATTGGAGATGTGACTGGGAGGCAACTGTTTCTGTACATAAAAACATTTTTATTTCAGTTCCACATCAGAACATCACACCATTTTTCAATCATCTCAGAGTCTCCTTACACTTGTTAACATCAATACTTTTGGTGTAAAGTAGACAACTTGAGAAAAAAGGGCCAAAAACAGAAAAAAAAATGTATTTTTAAAAAAAGCATTGAGTGTCCTTTGCTCTGCCCACAGAGAGATAGTCTGCACACTCCACCTGCTTTCTGCTCTGTTTGTCCAAACTTTTCAAGACTCATTGAAAGCATGTTGAAACAATCAGAGCCACCCATTGACTGGCAAGTTTGTGGGCATTTTTTCAAGTCGTCTAAGGCAAGTCCTAAAGTCTCAAAGTCTAAAAGCCTTTGTCCAGTCTGCTCAGTCAGCAGAAATGCTTCGAAACACTTTACGGCACACAGAATGGAAGAGACAATTTGTTGTTTACAGACATGATCGATCTGCTGTTCTCTTTTTTACTATCTATGGTTGGAAGCAAGAGGATATTTTTTTAGATCATTTCAATATTTTGTGTTCATGACAGAGCTAGTATTGTGTACATGTGGGTGGTGTGGGTCTTAATCTCTTCCGAAGCAAATGCTTGCGCTAGACAAAAAATTTACAACAGAAAGCAGTAATGCTTTTGTCCACATGCGCCGCTACAATCAACAGAAAAAAAGATCTTCTGAGTGGCTTTTAGCACACAATATGTAAACACATGAGTAATACAGCCAGAGGTCTCTTAGTCAAAACAGTTAAACCAAGACTATGCTTGATGAAATTGTGAGGTATATGGGATTTTATAATTTTTTTTAAAACAGCCACCATTGCGGATGAAAATTTATCTGATCGACTTTGGCTGAAATGTTTGCAGACAAGTTTAATTCTTTCACGTTTAGCCAGATTTACAGACTTCCTTCCTCACTCTGTGGTGTTACAGCAGATGTAAGCACCAGGCGACAAAGAGAAATTAACCTTTAAATTAGATTTCTCTGAATTTGAACCTTGTTAGAAATATTGGGATTAGAGATTGGCATTTTGTGTATTTTCAATATTCGAGTTTTCCAATTTCCTAATGAAGAGTAACTGCAAAAAAAATAAAAATAAATAGAGGTCCGTGTCCGATTGGAAACACAAACAGAATCAGTGTTTAGCTGAATAAATAGTAGGCTATGGGGTTGTAAGAGAACAAAACTATCTAAAACTTTCACATTAATGTAAATACATAGCCAGTAGTTGGTGCAATAATAATAACCACCTTGTGAATGTTACAAATCAGCACTAAGTTCCACTTTCATTCATCTTTTCCACTCTTGTAGCTGTTGTTCGCCATGATGGTGGCTTGTTACATTACTCTGGCTCGACAAAAACCATCAGTTCCTGGAAGCCTTTTGCTTCCACAAGACTTCAATGGTTACCAGGGCAATCTTCTCCACTCTAGTGTCATCACAACAACGTGTGCCAACAGGGTTAACAAATGCTGTGATGCGAGAGTGCAGGCTGTCTGTCCCTGCTGTTTTCTCCTTGTGCTTGAATGTATGTGGTTAAACATTGAGCTACTATTTTTATGATATGCAAGCTTAACGTCACATATCTTGCATGATACATAATCATCTTCTTTTTGTATTTGTTTATATATTTTATGTATATATATTTAATTTTATCTTATTGAAGTATTCCCAGACAACACTTCATCTGGTTACAGCTAACATGGTGCATGTAATGGCAACTGAGTTGAGCTACTGTAACCTAGAAGAATGCATGCGCAGCTGCTCAAGTAGTGAAATGTTACTTGAATAATGATCCTAACAACGTAGTCAAGTACTCCAGTAAGAATGGTCATCTCTATTTGGGATAATGTAAGTACACAACTCAACATAATGCTTAACAAGGGAAGTTGTTTATAAACTTTTCAATCTGAAATATTTGCACGTATGTTTAAATCTTGCCAAATCAATCTTTAATAGTCAAGTCACATGTATTCATACCCAATTTACATTTCATTTTGTGTTTACACAAATCCCCAAAAGTTGTTGCCACACACCTCGCCTGCATCCTACGTGTTTAGTTTCTGGATTGTTTTATTTTTCTGTTCTCATTTCTTTGTCTGGCAGTACAGACCCAATGGTATTACACTAAATGTCACATGCAAATATGATATTGCCATTTCAACTGTATCAACTTAGCTAACTTGAAAAAAGTTTGAATCATTATTACTTAACGCAACAAACTTGCACACAGCTTTTCGTCTCACTGCAGGAACATTAAAAAGAATTACAGTTACATGAAATCAGACACATGAAAGACATTTGACATTTAATTCTTGCCCTTTTAGAAGACTCACTTTTTTGTTGCAAAATTACTCAGAATCTTCATTTTTTTTCCTAACAGTTTCTTTGGATTCAGAAGTTATTTGTGGCACAGATAATTGTAACAAAAGTGCAAAGACTGAATTGATGTCAATCACCTAAACAAGTGCATGTCTTACAGAGATGGCATCTGGACCCTAAGGCTTCAGTTGACCCAGGGCTGCTCTAATTGTGTATTCATTAAAACTGTTTAGTGGCTGGAAGGCCTGAATGTAGCTCTGATAGTTCAGGGTAGCACCCAGGGAGAAGCACGATGCTCTAGGGTATCATGGGGAAAGATTTTATCTATGGCTCCATTCATGTGGAAATATTTCTGTCCATTTGGCAGAGGACAGCTCTCTCAGCGGGCCAACGAGAAGATAAGAGAGATGACTAAGGGCAGGAGGCAAGCTAATGGGAGGGAGATTTCCCAGAGAAGGCCAAACCACTAGCAGCTGGCCATCTGCAAAAACACTACAAAGCACAAAAACATGATATTCTCAAAAAGCGAGACCATCATCAGGATCAGATTCACAATTTAAACTTTTTTTTAAATAATCAGAAATTATGGTTTCAGGCTTCACAGAACAGCATGTCACAGTATTTGTCATATAATTACTGTTGTAGTGTGAGTTACAATTACAGGTTTAACAAAAGACACTTCAAACACAACCCTTCTTTGTCTTTTATTTGGAGAAAAATCAGGATTTAAATTATTTCTGTCCACCTAAATACCTCATCACTCACTGTTTTTAGTTTTAACAGATTTTTAAAAAGCTGCATATGGTTATTTCCCTCATGCAGCCAAATGCTGTTTCAGGAATTTACATGCCTTCATTTTTGGATGGACATCAAAACCTAAATTAGTAACCTATATAAGATGTTTAGTTGTTTTTCTCTGTCTGAAGATGTTATATTCATGTATATGTTTGCTTATCTTAAAATCTTCTTTGGAAGTTACTTCTGGATATAGGGCATGTCCCTACAGTTTGTGCTGAAGTTGGAAAATCTGCTTTAAGTTTCTGTGCTCTGGCTAAATAAACACTTTACAAATAATACTTTGGTACTCCATGGTGTATTTAAATCAATGATAATAAACTATTCAGTTTTTGTTTGAACCTGTTTGAATTAAATTGTTTTCTCTTTGTATCTTGCCCTTTTTACGCGTATTTTTAAAATGTTTTTTAAAATTTTATTTCTTTTAAGTCATTTGAAAGAGTTGCTCAACATCATTGTAAAAGTCAGCCATATTTAATTAACTTTCAAGTTTAAACACATGTTATGTTATTTGCTCAAGTACATTGTTGTGTACAATAGAGTTGCAAAAATTAATTGAATAATTGACTGATAGAAAATTTATCGCCAACTATTTTGATAATCAATAAATTGTTTCAGTTATTTTTCAAACATAAAAGCACAAGGAACTGCTGGTTTAGTCTCTTAAATGTGAGGATTTGCTGCATTCCTGTGTCACTCATGAAGATATATGAAGACTCTTTTTGTTTTGTGCTGTTATTTGGACAAAAGATGCAATCTGAAGACATCTCATTTGGCCCTGGGAAACTGAGATGAGCATTTTTCTGATTTTTTTGACATTTGATGGAATAAACGATTAACTGATTAATATTGAAAATAATCGTCAGATCAGTTGATAATGAAAATAATCACGTGTTACAGCCTTAGTTTACAATTTGAAAAAAAAAAATCCCAGAGGGGCACTAATGAGGACATACTGCAAAATGATGAAGAAAAAAAGGAGGAAGCCAAATTTCTTCTGAAAAATGAAGAAAACAACATAAATTACAGACATTTTTAAATCTGATTGTTTCAAGATTAAATGATTTTCCACTGTTTTCTTTACGCTATTTATCAAAACATTGCAACAATGAATCAATGACCTTTAAAAAAAATCTAAACCATAAACATGAAGCCACTTAAACTACATTATGTTTCTATGTACAACACAACATTAATCACAAATGAAGGAATTTATTAATACAGAAAAATGATGTGCATGTTTTGTGACAATAAAGTAACTTTTTAATTCATGAGAAAGGACCACAAGACAAGATCTGCCCTAAATACATGCAAATTGTAAATTTGTAAATAGCTTTTTCTCCCAAAGCTCGCTATAGTTAAACATCAAAGCCCTACAAAATCTAAACAGGCAATTAGAATTCAAATACTGATTAGAGTTGGATTTACTGATAAAAAAAAAACTTCGCACTCACACATACACAAACACATACACTCTCTCATGGACCCATCCAAGGCCACTGCCAAATAGTCTGTGGTCTGCAAGAGAAAAAATGTCCATAAACACGAGTGTGGGTTTGCCTTGGCTAGAGCATGTTACTGTCTCTCTCTTCAGTGGGTGTGTAAATCTTTTCTGCCTGGTGTGCTGTGAATCTGTGTATAGCCTTAAGCTGCGATCTATGCCAGAATGTTTTTTTTCTTTCCCCCGACGACTCTGCGGTGTACAATCGTTTCGATGTTTCCCGTCTCTGTCAGTGGCGAGGCCTCAGGCCAACAGTGAGATGGAATATAGAGTCATACACCAGGCAGACTAGCGGCCCCGGCTATTTCCTGTGGCGCGGCACCATGCGATGGGATCCGTCTCCACTCCTCTCTCTACTATGAGAATCTTTCAGGGCTGCATTAGCCTTCATATGAGCAGATTGGTACAGACTTGTCCTCTGTTTTCACTTAAAGCTCCTCTTTTCTATGTACAGTTCTACTTTCCCTGCTTGCTGCCTTTTTAACTTTCTGTCTTTTGCAGCCCGTCTGAGATTATTTGAATGTTTCTGCTTCATAACATAAATTCTAAGTGGATTTGTAGCTGTGGTTAATCAGTGGTTTATCGTTTCTGGGACCAGTGTTAATTTTGTGGGGAAATCTGACCACAGCAAGGTCCATTTATAAAAACAAATATTAGGCCAGGCAAAGTTCTTAGATGTTTTCCGCCAAAGAAACCAAAAGAGAAATCCAACCAGGGTTGATGAAAACATTTTTCTGCTCTGGTTATGTGGACACACCACCAGAAGAAAGATTGTGGCCCGTTTGGGTTTCTGACCAGGAGTTAAGAGCGTAATCTGAGATCCTAAAATTGTTGCAGGAAAACCCATACAGCTTTTATACTGAAAACTCACATATGATGCACCTTAGTGAACGCATTCCACCTGCACTGATCCATGATTTATGCAAGACTGCAGCTATAATTCATGGGAGACACTCAAAGCTGCAAATATTTCCATAAGACCATAGTTGAGCAGTGTCCAGCTGACATTACCGCCCAGCTCAGGAGGGTCATGAATCCAACTCTGACAGGAGTGAAAGAAAAAAAACAACAACTCAGGCACAGGACTGTATGAGACAAGAAACAACAGCAACAACCATTTCCACAAATGCCCCTAAACAATATAAGTTTTCATTCAAGTGACAAAGCATACAACCTTTTAGTTCTGAAACGAGGGCTGTCAGCATTAAGGCGTTAATTGCCATCAATTAAAGGATGATATTAACACGTTAGTTTTTTAATCATGTGCCGCTGTTTTGTCCCTCTGACGCACCCTTGGTCAAGCCGCCGCAGCGCTTTGCTATTTCCGACCAGTAGTCATGAAGAAGAACGACAACAAGATGCTTCTAAATAGCTTGCTTTTCCTTTTTGTTATTTGCCTCCCTCTCAAGTTCCAGACAAGAAGGCAGATATTATTCTTTCAACTGTGCGTGCAGTAAGATAGAAAAGACGGACAGTGCAAATCCACCACTAATAGGCTTAGCTTGAACACTGGAAGTCAGTAAGAAGTGCTGGCCTTTGTCTTTGTCTAAAATTATCAGTTAAACTTTTCAGCAACTATAAACGATCTTGTGTGCATGTTGAGACATGTTTATTTACTACATTATGTTACGTTTAGACTCAGATTAACACTAGATGTAATTTTAGAATAAAATATGCACACAAATAAACTGCAGGGCAGGGCGCTGACACAGATTTAGTTTAAAAACTTCAGGGTTGCATTTTTGTTTGGAAAAGTGGAAACAGAGACTTTTGGAAACTACAGCACAGACATTCACCATCACTGGTCTTAAAGGCCCTCTGAGTAACTTTCGTTGCATGCTGATTGTAGTGCTGCATGCGGACACAATTTTGCACAATACTAGTTTGGCCATAAATGCAAAACACTGACATGATCTAAAGAGAAAATATCCTCCTGCTTCCAACCACAGATAGTAAAAAAGAGAACAGCGAATCGGTCATGCTCATTAAGCACAAATCATCTCTTTCTGTCGGTGTGCAGTAAAGCCCATTGCAGCATTTCTGCTGACTGAGCGGATCCGGCAAAGGCATCGTAAAAGACAGGATAGTAATCTCCAATCTCCTCACCGAAGGTCTCATTTGCCTTAGGTATGTAGGTAAGATGTGAGGCATCAGTAGTAAATTTAGACTGCTGGCAGTTAAAAGTTTCTTGTAGAGACTTTAAATAAAACTGGTCTTGCTTTTTCACCATTGCTTGCTTTTTGTGGTCTTTTCTCCAACTAAGCAACCCACCCTCTGCTTCCTGTTTACAACAGCAGTTGAATGCCCAGTGTTTGTCAGTGGTCACATGATCTGCATTTGAGCGTAGGTACATCATTTACTCTTCAGTCTTTTTTAACATGTAAGTAAGGCATAAACAGTTTTTTCGGTAAAAGCAATGACAGTGTTCCAGACCCACAAAAACTGAAGAAGTTATGTGAAGAATGAAAAAACAGAGCTTTGAACTTTAAACACTGTCAGCTTTCTCACCTTTTGTACAGCTGTTCTGCCAAAGTCAATAACTACTGAATTGTCGAACTTTAAAAGTCACTGAACATTAATGTGGCCCCTTCACACACAACATCAGCTGTGTAGTTTCAGACACTATTTTACCATCTGACCAGCACTTCAGTTCAGTTGAAGCACAATGACACCTTATGGCTCATTACTCTAATGTTTTTGCATTTCTATTTCCTGCCCCAAAAAACAATAGTATTGCATGGGATGGCTGGTAAAAAAACAGTGATTAGCCATTTAGGCGGTGGACAAAAACGTTAATTTTGCATCCTGGTTGCAGCCTTTCTTTAAGTAACATCCTCCACTGAGACCTGCAGCAAAGCTTTTTTCCTCTTTATGAGCCAGTTTTGGAATAATTACGTGTCTTTTACAGGATGGTTTCCAGTTAAAAAACCTTCACAAACAAAGAGCTTTACAGGGATCTGGAGCTCGGCTGCATCTCTTCAGTGTTGCCTACATTCAATATACATGAGGAGAGGTAGTTTACTTTGGCTGGTGTTGAGCAGAGCTCAGTCAAGCAGGGATTGTAAAGGAGATCAAAAGGTTTCACACTGTGGTCACTTTGTTTGATTGGACTTAATTCCTCTGACTGCCACTAACACGCTTTCAATTGTCGATTAACCGTGAGTGACAAAGAGCACCCAAAAGCTGCTCATTAGATAATAGTGACTGTTGAATAAAGGCATTTGCATGATTTTAATCCACATTATGCTGCATGTACTGGCTCAAAACCTGAGACTTCACTAAATATACATGTTCCAGATTATCACCAGTTTCTTAATGGCTGCAAAACACACACACCCACACACACACACACACACACACCCAATTACTACATGAATGAAAAGATAAATAAAGCAACAAAAGGTATTATCTGACAGGGGCTAAGATTATGCAAGCACAGGGTTAGAGAGTCAAATGTTGCTCTGTGCCCTTTGCTCTTCTCCTTGAAGTTTTGTTTATTTAACAGCCTCAGATCCTGAAGGCTCCTAGAGGTGCTAAAAAGGGAGGGAGGGCAGTCCGGGTGTCAGGAGGAAGTTCCTCTTCCTAAACCCAAGAGGCAGCATTTGTAGTGTAGGTTTGGCTGTGTGGCATAAAGAGGAGGTGGGGATGTAGTGCTGAAACCATAATTATAATCAGTTCATCTTTTAAGTGTTTATATTTATGGGGCAAAATGTAAAACGGTTTTATATTAATATTATAACACATTTTAGAAAATATCTTATTGGATTTTTTGGTGGACATTTTCTAAATTACTCTGTTGCCAATCACATGAAAAAGAGAAACAGATTTGTTCACAATGAAAATTATCACTGCAGCTTTAGAAATGACTTTTTAAGCAGATTTACATTTGGAAAAAATAAAAGTTAATGATGGGAATGATAAAAGCGACAAATTAACAAGTCAAAGAGGCTACAGGCTTGCAAGCAGCTCTGAGGTTGTACTTTACTGTGGTGCTCTGTGCTAAATGCTAACATGCATTCAATAAAAATAACATTCTGATGTGTAATGTTTACTGTGTTCACTTAAGCAGGTTAGCCATTTAGCATTGATAACTTGCTAACAACAGGAGTCCACAGCTGTAACTTCGCATATGCAGGGGTGTAAAGTTGAGTGAGATGTCCCGGCACTGATCTAAAGTAGAATCGCAGCAGGTTCAACAAAGTGATCTCCACAGTTTGACTAGGAGCCCTGGCATTTGGTGTTCGACAGCAGGCTGGTGAAAGTTGACAGCTGACGGGCTTTTCTCATTCTGTCAGCAGTAGTTATGTTGCACTGATACTAAAATCCTTTAAACCAGACATCTGATATCTAAAAAAGATCATCCAGTTAAAAGAGGCCATCTAAGATCTAAAAATACATTTTAAAAGAATAACTTAAAACTGAATAACAAACTGTTAAAAGCCATGTATCAGACACAGAACTGGTGGGGAGCAGCAGACGTCAACACTTACACAGTTGTTGCCAACTTAAGATTATTACATAGATCATTTCAGAATTGCTTTAGGTCAGCTGTGATGACATAATAAACCTGTATGGCAATTTCATTCTTAGTAAACACAGAGTTTGGACAACACTGGTGATAAAATGGGGTTTACAAAGGAGGAGGTTCACAACCACAAACTGAAAGCAGTTCTGTTAAACTCTGCTCCACTTCCTCTCCATCTTCTCATGATACACACTGAAGCCCTGACAGGCAAAGATCAACACTGGAAGAAGTTTTTTGTCGGAGCTGAACAGCGGCCGCACACCTCATTTCCCAGCAAACGCAGCATGTTTCCACCATCCCTTTAGGATGACCAGCAGAGAGAGTGAAGCGAGCAGAACAGTTTAGAGCAGCCAGCTGGCTCATTTACACTCAAACGGAGTGAGTGAGAATTTAAATATGCCCTTCCAGTAATGTCTCGGATCCGTTTAACTGAAGACACGCTCGATTAGAGAGAAATATTGTCCTCGTTAGCTCAGGTTTAGCATCATCTGGTGCTAAATAGTCTGGATCCAGTCACATCAGGGGTTTCCAAGATGTATGAGATTGTGTTGCAGTTTATTCTCCGATAAGTAGCAGGCAAATAAGGCAATCAAATATGAATTACTAGAGCTGCAGCTACTGTTTATTTTCATTAACAGTTAATCTTGAAATTAATTCTGTTGATAACTCCATCAATTTCTAGGTCTGAACAGTGTGAAATGTACTTAATAATTTTCCTGCCCACAAGGAAATGTTGTCAAATTTCCTATTTTGTCCCAAAACCAAAAGTTAAGCACATTTAGAATCGTGGGATAAAGAAAAGCAGTAAATCCTAACATTAGAAAGCCTTAAACCAAAGAATATTTGGTATTTATGCTTTTGACTGTTTCAGCTGTTTCAGCTCATGTTTATAATTATTACAAGAAAAGGGACCAAAACCCAAGAAAATTAAAAAAGAAAGGGAGGAAGCTCAATTTGGAAAGGTGTTATGAGGCAAAGAACTAAGCAAATTCAACTTGAAAATCCCTTAACAAAAATACAAATGGCATCAATGAATATGTTTATATTTCCTGGAAAAATGAGCCCAGCTGACAAGTGAACTCAGGTATTTCATTAGGATCTTTTCTTTGCCTGGTTAACTGCCACCAAACATACACAGCTTGGCTTCACGCCCGCTAAAGAAGTACTAATGTCAAAATTAAACATTGTGGTTTCCCCCAAAATGAGACCCGAGCACGTACCCACACAAACACACACCGACATCAAAAAGATGAGCTGCTAAAGCTACACTATAATGCTCTGCAATTAGTTGGTGTTTTGTTTGATGATGATTTCTTCTGCCCCAAGGCTCTTTTAGCTACATGATGCTCACCTCATCACACAACGCTGCCTTCAGCAGCAAGCTCTCACGGCCTCATGCCACGATGTCGTGATCAGCGAACCCAGAAAACACAGTTATTCTGTTTCTTAGATACTGTGTTAAAGTCTGTGTACTGCAGGTTAGCAGTTGAACAAAAACACATCAGCTCATCATACTTCTCTTTCAGCCAAACCACAAACAAATGAATGGGACGATCATATTTCATGTTATACATTAAAGCAAAGTTTGCAAAATCTTGACGTTAATTACAATAAGAAAACCTCTTGGTTTTTGTTTTTGTCTGAGAGACTCTGATGATTTATGAAGATGAGAAAAAATGACAGGTTAATGGTGCCAGCTTGCCTCTGTGGCTTGGATTCAAGATACACAGAAAACAAAAGATCTCAGGGAGGTGTTAAAGCTCCAGACAAAAGCTCCAGTTGAGAACAAAATTAGAGCGGCTGTTAGCATACTTGTTGACAAATCTTTCAATTCTTTATTA
>JAQLOL010000021.1:14131004-14157661 GCA_029783665.1 Naso thynnoides | reverse complement strand
CAAGAAGCCTATAAAAATCTTTTTTGTCCAATCATTCCTTTAAATTCACAATTCTTCAGTTTTCTTGTTAATGTAAAGTTGAGTCCAAGTTTTGGAACTTTTTTCATGGTTGTGTGTGTGCCCTTCTACAGCTATCTTTGTGAGAACCAATTTTAAGTCATTTGAGTTTTACACCATAGAAGTGAGGACACCTTTTGGAAAGTGAGGACCTTTTGGCTGGTCCTCACCTCCTGACAGACCTTTAAAGGGCTTTTTCAGGGTTAGGGTTAGGGTCAGAATTAAGTTTTGGTTAAGATTAGGGTAAGGGTAAGGGTTAGGCATTTAGTTTTGATGGTCAGGGTTAGAGTAAGGGGCTAGGATATGCATTATGTCAATGAGTGTCCTCACAAATATAGCAGTGCAAATGTGTGTGTGTGCATGTGTGTGTATTTGTGTGTGTTGAGGTTGGCTCAGTGGGGGTTGGGGGGTTGAGTGGAAGCAGCTGGCTCCAGAGGTTCACCTGTGTGACTGCCTGCAGCCCTGAGCTGTCTGCTGCTGCCTGACTGATCCACGCTCGGAGCCTCAGTCCTGCAAAGACTCCATAATCCCATTTAATCACTAAAAATGTTTGAAAATTCATGCCTATTTCATCATTCATAAACTTTATCCCAGAGGTTGAAAAGGATATTATCAGCTCGGCAGCATCTGGAATAAATGTGACATGCACACATCTGAACCAGTCCAGCACAATATGCAGCTAACACATTTATCCAGTATTGCTAAAATCTTCAGCACAGCATTCTGTGATGAACAGGAAAAGGTTTGATGCCATTTCATTTTACCTGCTAAACTTTGTGAAATACCCTGTGGAAGTCGGGGGGTCTCCCCCTAACTAGTGTACTAGTGTTATGCTGATGTAAAATGTTATGCTAGTCAGACGATGGACCAGCACGAATGTTAGCTGCGGAAGCCAAACCACCCTCCTCCCCTAAGTTTTGGTTGCTCCAGTTAAGCTTTTTAGAGGTAAATACAAAGTTGGCTAGTGAGGAACTTTGTTTTCTCTTTGCCATGTTTAGTCCATGAGTGAGCCAATTTCGAAGCAGAAAAAAATCCAACAGTTTGCAGACAGGTGAAATGTAGAGAGTGTAAACTTTTGCAACAGCACCACCCAATGGAAGGTGGCACTGCAGAAACAACTAGATAACCAAGAAAACATCACAACAATGTATTTATTTTTCTGAATACAAGATTTGCTGTTTAAATTCAATAATGAATTCTGGACAACGTAGGCCTATTAAAGACATCTTTATTTACAACTGCAGAAGAAAAAAATTTCTTCTTTTTTTTTTAAGAACCCCAGAATTTTGCGGTTGAGGCTTTAGAGGGGTCTGACCTGTATATTATTAATTAAAAGGTAAAGGTAAAGGTTAAGCAAAATCATTGTCATTATATGATGAATTGTACAACTAAACTGCGAGGTTAGAGTGGAGGATTAGTCTTGAGCCATTGTGACTGAGTGCGCCGCCACATTGGGCCAACCTAATAGTTCAACACTTCAGGAGCTGCACCTATTTGCTATTTTTTGCCAAGAATTAAAGTAGATAAGGAGATTGATTCCATGGATAGATTCTTGCCATCATCCTCATCATCAAAAGCGTGCCAAAGCATGAAGTAGGACAATTTTAAAAATTTGTTGAAGTGATGAGCTCTTGCCAGCACTGCCTGCCTCTCAGTTTATCTTCAACATGACTGAGTGCATGTGTTTGAATAAGAAAGCAAATCATTGCAGGACAGATTTCTTCCATTCATTCAGTATAGGCAGTGTGAAATGTGAAAATGCTTATGATGGTAGGGGAAACCCTATAAATTGTATTTACTATTTATTGGCAGCAAGACAATATACTGCTGCTAATAGAAGAGGAGAGCAATCCGACAAAGCCCACATTAGAAACTCTGCAGAAGAATCATGAAAAAAAACAGGATGTAATGTAGCTGTTCTGTTGGCAACATCAACAACTTTTGACGATGGAACATGGTTTAAATTGTCTTATTTGTACAGAGCTACAGAACAGCACATTGAAGGCCATTTTCCTTCTTCAAGTCTCGGCGTCCCTCCTTTACTTTTTCTGTGTTGCTTTCTGTCTCATTTTTGCTGATACAAACACTCCCATTTACACTACGTGCCAAAATTTAGGCCTGTTCACTTTCACTCTTGCTACTCCTGCAGTACCCTCCCCCCAAAGCACACACAGAGATATGCACAGACACAGACATGCACACACACACACACACACACACGCAACTTCTCCTTTACTTGCTCCTGACCTAGCTAACTCCCTGTTGCATGCCCCGCCTTCCTGTGCTGTTCCTGCAGCGTCTTTAACATGACATATGAGCAGCTCAGGAAAAGACTCGCTCAGCTTTCCATCTTCATCGCAGAGCTGCTGAGCTGGATTTCCGTGTGAGGGGCGGGAAAAGACCTAAATGTAATCCAGGAAAAGAGCAGTGGTAGAAACTTCTTGATTTTTTCGGTATGATTATAATCCTCCTCCTGCTCACCATCTCCAGCATTAATGGTACATTTATTAAGTCTTTATGAGCAAAACATAAATGTTAAGAAGTTTGCTGACCTGCAGGACATGATCACATTGTTGTCAGACAGCAATGAAATGAGCTGTATTCAAACCAAATCACGCACTGTAGAGCAAAATACCATTCATTTTAATGTGGGTAATGCATTTAAGCTGCGGCAAATGCAGGGAAAAGAAAACAACACGGCGGCAGAAAGTTAAAACAGAATCATCTTGGAGAAACACGCCCAACGCCACAATGCAGCAGCCAATCCCGCTCAATCCAATTTGTTACAATTGCACAAAATCAAAAAACTCCACTAATATTGCCACAATGCTTCATTTGGTGTGAATACAGCCTTAGATACGGAACCAAGGGCACACTTATCGTCTATATTTCTCTTTTTATGTAGATCTGAATACCAGCATATTAGATTATATCAGCATATTAACATCACTTTCATGTACAACTTTTCCTGTTTCCAGCTAACAAACTTGACTCCTGACTGCTCCATTTTTTTAAGTTCTTGGGTTCAATCTGTCATCCTAAAACAATGCAGAGACATCTGAAAACCTGCGTGCTCCATCATGAGCTGCAGCACAAAGAAGGCTTTATTAATGACCCTGAATCACTAGCCTGGCTTTGGTAAACTGGACCATTGTGTTCAGTGCCTTTGCAGCCCAAGTGAGATTATTCATTATGTGTTTAGCTCATGTCAACCGAGTTTATTACAGATTCATCATGTTTTGTGCCTTTGTGCTTCACAACTCAGAACACATTTGACTCAAAAAGGCTGAAAAGTTTGAATTATTTCAGGGAGGGATTCTTATGTAGTGCAGCACAAATGCTTTCTACTTACTTTTAAGGGTTATTTATTGTTTAATGAGAGATGAAAAGGTGTTTGTGTTTAGCAATCACTGTGGAGAAAACAAAGTGCAACATCAGGGAGTGCAAACAAAACAAAAAACAGCAGAAAAAAAGGAGAGGGGGAGAAAAAAACACTTTTGTTTACTTTGAAAATGTCCCTTTAAACCAAGTAATTGCTTCCTGCTCCAAGTTACACTCAGCACTTCTTTTACTGCCACTTGTTGGACTTCAAACAGAGACGTCCTCTGCTCTGAACCTCTTTCAGTAGAGAGGTGAAGTGCAGCCCGCTGAAGGCTTTCGGATGTGTTTGCTCTTGGGATTTCACTTGAAGATGTTTACAAATGCCACTGCAGGGAGCACAACGAGAAGAAAAGAGATTTAAAATGGTGTTTTGAAAGCTACTCTGAGCTGGATCGTTTACTAATCTGCTAAGTACATAAATGAATCATAATCACTGAGGAGTTTACAGTTTAAAGGCTAATTAAGAAATAAAAATTGAAGATGTCATGGTAATATTGCTGTTGCTACCTTATATTGTATGAGATATGCTGATATAGCATAATAATCCTGAATCCACACTCCTACAAATATACATTTAAGGAGATGGAATAACTAAAATAACTTTTAAGGACTAAAAACTTAACTCGGCCATGTGTTAACACGCACTGAGTGATAAAACTGGGAGCCAGTGTTCTGATCAGCACCTTTCACAGCTTCCACTATCCCACGCCTGTCTTTTCATTCATTTCATTGAAGGCTCCCATTTGTGTCTGGGTTAACAAAGCTGTATCAACTCACACACCGACCCAACATATTTATGACCTACAGTCTGTACAGAGGCTGTTCTGCATGAGCCCGCACTGCTACTCCTGTGAAAAGAGGGGGAGCATAAAAGGGGAAATGAATGTGTGAGCGATGAATACGTGGCCCTGGGGGTCAGCTTAATGGAGTGAGACCCCAGCCCCTATTGACTTCTACTGCCAAACTATTAACTTCTCACAACTCCAGAGCTTCAGCCTCATTATTCATTCCAGGGTGAGAACACATTTCCTGTTTATGTATATTTTTTGTTGCTTGTAATGACTTCTGATAACTCAGAGATGGCAAAATAATCAATGTTAAGGGTGTAAAAGTTGATGTAAAGCACACTTAATAACAGGCCACACCTATTAAAGTTAATGTGACACTCGTTTTAAAGTGTAGTGTAGTTTTAAATGGTCACCTAGTAAACACTTGTAAATGTCACTAAAAAGAAAATAAATTCTTACTGAAAGATAGTTTTACATTGAACGCATTTCCTTCCTTCAAAAGACGGTAGCAGAAATTGTTTTTATATCTTCATTATTTGCATTAGCATAATGTTCCCTAATTGTCCTCCAGCACACTGTTGCCACACATGCAGAAATGTAAAAACACATGGTTCATGTGTTAGGGAGGCAAAGTTATATTCAATATCAATTTTATAACAAAAGGCCCTTGCCCTTCATAAAATCTTAGGTCTTTAGAGTGGGGCCGGCCGGGTGACGCCAGGGGACCCTCAGCAAATTGGAGTAAATATGAGGGAAAATGCTAAAATAAATAAATAAGCAAATGTTTTTGCACATTTGTTGTGGTAATGTCAATGTGTTTTAAAGGAGAGCTATTATAAAGTGTTTTTCCACTGACTTACATGGACATGCCCAGGCATGCCAGCTCTGGGCACATGGTGCTGTGTCTGCAGTGTTGCCAGATGGAACATACAGCAATATCATACTGTGGCTTTAAAATTATGGTATTTTACCAAAAATGATCATACATATGAAAAAAAATAGAAAGGGCTCGAAAACTACACAATGGCAAAATTATGCCCTGTGGAGCATATTAATGTAACAGCATGGTGGCTCTGTCCTTTGAACGAGACGGCAACTGTGTGCTTCACAAAACACAGTTATTTGCATCCTATTACACAATAACTCCCTCCATTGTTACCCTTCAATACAAAAGCACTAGATCTACACACAGTGTCAGTGGTTTACCATAGAGAACTGAACTCACTGAGAGAAATGGCAAAATTATCGTACGTTCGGCCTTTTTTGGCATTATTGATCGTATATCATCCAGAGGGCAAAATTATCGTACAAATGCGATAGTTATCGTACATATGACAACACTGAGGGGGAGGAGTATGCTTACACAGACCGTTTTGAGAAAATGCAGAAAATATAAGGAAGAGAGAGAGAGAGAGCGCGAGGCACAGTTTTCTGAAGATCTACAGACTTTACTGTTCAGTCAGTTGTGTCTAGCTGCTTTATATGAGTCCAATATCAAAATTAAAGGCCTGAAAATAAACATAATACGTCCTCATTAAATATATATCGCAAAAGAGGGGTCCTGCCTAATATTTGGGGGGCCTTGGCACAAAAACATTGGACATTCTTGTAAACCAGGGCCCAAAGCAACATCATTAAGCATCTTGTTTGAACTGACTACAGGTGCAAAACTCCAAAATATTCTTGTTTAAAAAAAAAAGGAGTTCCTTGTGCCTTTATTAGACATGATCTGCTAGGACATATTAAGGTAAAAAAAATCACAGAAGAAAATGCTGACCAATTTCACCCCTCACTGAACAATATAAACAAGGCTCCAGCAAGATGGTTCCACAATGATGCAAACTGTCACCTCAAATACTGACATTTGGAAACTAAAACTGCTTTGCATAAAAACAACTGCAATGTGATCTTTCTAAACATTTATGTGACCTCTTAAGACGTCATAGCAGCAAAGAATCACACTGTTCTGTGTGTGTGTGGTTGTGTGTGTCTGGGGGTATTTATCAATAACAAGCAAATGGGGTATGTTTCTTTAAGACACATCCATAAACGGTGGCCCGGTCACCACCTCCTTAGCTGAGAAGGGGCTGGCTGCAGTTTGAGTTTTCCTTGGCGGGTCAAGCTTGCCATTGAAGTCTGAATGGGCTGCCATGGCAGATTACACTGCACAGCTGTCCCCCTACCGTGGAAATTAAGTTATGCCCCGTGTCAGCAAGTTTTGTGTTTTCCTCTCTCTGTCTCTTTCTCTGTCTCTCCTCCCTGCCCCAGCCCCTCCCCCTTTCCTCTGCCACTCTCTTCTAATTCCTTGAATTGTGAAGGCCTCTTTAAAGTGCACAGCTAGAGGAGGCATGAGGAGGTAAAGGTTGGCGATGGGTAGTCATGCAGGGAAAAAGACATGAGTGATTAAAAAAAAACCCATCAATTAGCTATTAAACTATCTGCATACAGACACTCACACCAAGTTGCTCATGCAAATTTTTGCTGAAACACCTGCAGGTACACACACACGTAAACACAAACGAGAGCAAACACACAGAGGGGGCCCCGACTCGTTGTCTCAGCAGCTCTTGGACTGCATCCTGCTGCACTTGTGGCCCCTTCCTCGTGTTGTGTTTATTTGTGGGCAAAGTTGTTTGTGTTGTGGTCAAAGTGAAAGGCAAACACTCCAGCTCCTCCTGTGATGTGTGAACATGCCGGGAATGTCCCCCGGAGCACGCAGAGCTGCTGGACCCACTGGCTGCTGCAGGCTGACAGAGGGTGCAGCTTGGACGGGCGGACAGTGCACAATAAAGTGTTAAAATCTTCTGTTTAAGGACGATAAAGTAGAATTTACAGCACAAGATGACTGTAGGATGTGTGAGGAAAGTTTAGGGGGTAGATCAATACTATTTGCTTAAAACAAAACACTGCCAAATGCTAAGACGTCTCTTCATCATTCTACCTTATCTGTTTGTACACATTTACTTTCGCATCTAATTTATATTTCATATAACAATTTCTTCAAAAATGTCAAGCATGAATGCAGTACTTCCGATAACAGGAACTCTTGCACACTGTCCCGCTTTCCATTGACTTATTTATTAAACAATGTTCCGGTCTAAACAGACCTTCATCAGGTGCAATGGCAGCATAAAAACACTTCTATATACACCCATTAATACACTGGCTGCCTAAATTCTTAAGTGCCCAATCAGAGGACTGCTGAGGCCAGTGACCACCTGAAAACATCAAATGCATAATCAGCTCAGCAAAAAAGTTCAAAAGTCACAATAAGTCACAATGAATATTCAATATACATATAAACTTACATAACCAACAAAACAAAACATATCATAGAAACATCATTTATCCTAATGAACACTGTCCTATCATAAGTACTACTGTTAACAAAGTTCCCTGAATAGTCAGAAGACATGAACATCCAAATAAGTGGAGTGAACCAAATGAATGCCAAATACATATGTAAACATCCATCTAGATTAAATGGGCCTACTGAAAGAGACAAACTAACTCTTTAAGGCTGGGTACAATGACTTTTTCAAAATAATATAACTTATTCACTGAATATTCTTCAAAGGCTGCAATAAATTTATAATGTATGAACAATATAAAAATTTATTCAACCCAATTGCACAGTTTTTTAGGCTTTGCAGAAAAAGGAAAATTGACCTCTAATATTTAGTCCATGCCAAAGTCTAGAATGCATCAGTGAGTAAGCCATATATCTGATTAATCAAGAATTCCATATGGCCAGTCTCTTTTGGAAAAATACATATTGAACAATGATTTATAACATTACAATCAGCAAAAGTTCATCGTTCAACCCTTTTGGAGCTAGGGTCTGTAACGTCATCCAGGAGGCCTGACTTCCTTTTCAGCGATAGGTCATGATCTCCACCCCTAGATGGTATTGGCATTTGTTCAATACCACAGAAGAAGAGGGAGGCCGCATCATGCTTCACGTCACTGAAATGGACTGCTACCGGATATTCTTTGTCCTGTCGGCAAATCACACTCTTATGTTCACTGATTCTTTGTTGAGTTTTCTAGTTGAGAATATTTTCTACACGCCATAACAGGAGAAAAGTTTCCTGTAAAGAGCATTATCACTTGCATGTCCACTCATGCCACCTACATGATATGCTGCCCATGTGGTCTTGCATATGCTGGTGAAACAACTGGAAAACTCAAACAAAGAATCAGTGAACATAAGAGTGCAATTCGGCGACAGGACAGAGAATATTCAGTAGCGGGAGTTCCTTTTCATTATTGTATTCTCTGATGTACTTGTCATACATTCAGTTGTGCAAAGATTTTCTTCAGTTTCGATGAATGGAATTTAAAATTGAAGCTGTTCATGGTTGGCAGTTGTTTTTCATTATATTTCCATGCTGTAACAGCTTACTATATTTAAAGACCTTACTAGATTCAAAACCTGCCTTCACTCTCTACTGAAGTTGCCTCCTTTGTTCTGTACTGATAAAGAACATGTTTACTGCTCCCAGAATTCTAGGACCTGTACTATTGGTGTGGTCCTGACACACTAGTGTCAGGCCATCATTAGTCCATCCTCTCCAGTTCTTTGATGTTGGTTTGGTGTGTCTGGAGCTTTAAATCGAACTTAGAGATACCATCAGTGACCATCAGTGTCGCCAAATCAACCTGGATTGAAATCTTGAGGATTTAAAAATTAAAGTCAGATGTTCTGCTAACACTTCCAACAAGCTAATCTCTTCCCGAGGCAGATTTTTGTTGCTCTGTGATAACATCAAGTTACTTCCTCCTTTGCTCCAGATTTATTTATATTAGAGGGCTTTGTTACTTGAAAATAAAACAATTACTTACCCTACTTAGTGCACTTTTGATGTTTTTCTACAAAGGACAGACTCCACTTTGGCACTTGGCACTTGAGAACTTTTAATGTTTTTCTTCTATTTTCTTGTTCTAGTCTAGGCTTCTGAAACTTATATTCAGTTTCCACAATTTTTGCTCCTTTTACCATTTAAAGTGTTAATCTCGAGGATTTGAGTTACATTGTTTAAGGCAGCAACTTTGGCAATACGCTGTGATTGCAGGCACACCTTTTGGACCTCGTCTCCTAGAGATTGTGTTGAAACCAAAAAGAGTCGACTGCATGACGTCGGTAGATAGCCTGTTTCCCTCCTACAAAACGTTGAGATTTCTTTTTTTTTTGGACCTGTACTCGTGCTTGAATTGTTGTCACCGGAATGCTGTATTTTCCTTGTGTGTTGATTAACCATTGTAACTCACAGGAAATTAAAAGGACCTACGCCGGACAGACACAACTGAGAGCGAGGCTGCGCATTAGCTCCACCTACACTCTGAGCAAACCAACCCCCGCTGCCTGAGTAAAAGGCGTCACTAACTGTGCACTGCTACTGATTAAGCGAGGGCATGTCGCCACAGACAGCAAGCTCATATATACTTGCTTTACCACACGCTGTGGTAATGACTTAACAGACATGAACTAAATGAAAATCTTTGAAATTACAACTTTAAAAGTCCAGTGTTTAGGATTTTGTGGCATGTATCAGTGGGCTACTGGTTATTGAACATCCTTTTGCTCACTGTCCCCTTCAAAGTGTGCAAGAGAAGCAGCAATGGCAGTGAAACTTTGGTTTGAAAATTTGGACTGTCCATTCTGAGTTACTTCAGGAAAATGGGCATGAAAAATGGCTGAATCCATGGGAAAAAGACTCCCTATGCAGATATAAAAGGTTCATCCTAAACAACAACTCTTATTTTCTGGCAATTACAAGCTTATGAAAACATACTTATAAGTATTATATTCCATTTCTGCCATATTCTACAAAACTGATCCCTCTTTAATGCCAACATTCTCATTCTTTAAGCATGTTAACATGTATTTTTTTTTATTTTATTCACAAGTTAAAGGTACAATTTAAATAGAGGGTTAAATTTTACACTGTTGTATATTTTGTTGCCTCAATGCCATATTTTTTATTTTACCTGTATTTGTGTAACTATTGTATCTCATTACCTCTATTTTCATTTGTTCTCACTGAATCTGATTATTGCAACAATGTGACAGTTTTTGCATGATTTATTAAAATTTTATCTTAAGCATATGTTTTTCCTGACACATTCCACAATCCACCAACATTGTTGAAGCTGCACAGACTGCACACATGGCACTGCGCAATTTGATTCAGTCAAACCACACAAGCTGTCATTTGGATTACATGGCCACAGCTTCGAGATAAGACAGTTTTCAGTTCACTTTGCTTGTGTGTGTTTTGTTTCCTTCTATAAAACAATCCAGGTCGAGATATTCCGTCTTAAAGCTGTAGAATCTCTATCTATTTAATTCATACATGCTCTTTACTAAACAGGTGTATAAGGAATCTATGTTGTTGTTATGTGATCTTTGCAACATTGACATATTAAGGTTGGAAGTATTATTTGACTATATTTAGAGTGTTAAACCACAGAAGTGCATGTAATTGCATACAGTTCTCAGTATTTGCGGTGAATTTGCAGCTTAGTCTAGAAAGGCACATAATTGTATTCGCAGGAAACCAGTGGTTTTCTATTCTGCAGCAGCTAAACTACTATGGGTTTTGAAGTTTTTTTCTTCTTCTTGATTTTTCCAACATTACACTGGCTATACACTGTAAGCACTGCACCACAACTAACAAAACAAGTGTACAACAATTTGTGACCTCCTTTGTGAAATGCTCAACAGCAACATTTTAAACAGCGAATATATCAAATGGCTGCCACAAACAGTCAGGTAGCAAAGCGTTCTCTTGGTGACAGTGGGATTAGTGCTGCAGGTTTTCTCTCAGGACTCGAGGAGTCGTGCTGCAGCTTGAGTAACTGGATTACAGGCCTTTTTCTCTTTTCAAAGGGTTGTGAACTCAGCAGAGGTCTTGCATGATGAAATCAAAGTGGCAGTTGAAATAGAAGGGAGAAAAACAACAAGAGTTTCTCGAAAGTCTCCTGGCATTGGCCAATCAGCTAATGAGAGAGATGCAAAATCGATGATTTTTGCTCAGCTGTGCCACTAAAGTCTGATTCCAATGAAAACTCAGAGAGCAATCCCTAAGCAAGTGCCAAAGGGGGAGCATCATCTGGTAAACAGAAATAACCAGGAATAACAAAACACATTCTGAGGAAGAATCACAAGGAAACAACTTACTGCAACCCACCTCTTTTCCATACTTACTTTTTATCAAAGGAGTGCCAAAGTGATAGCAGGAGCACAGGGGGGAGTCGAGATGGAGCCCATTCCATCGAACACCCTGTGGTAAGTTTAGGGGATTATTTCCAAATCCTTTCAAATGAACTTTCCATCTCAGTGCCTCCTCCTCCGTCTCAGCCATTCCAACTGTCCAACCGTTTCTACATCACTTTCTGCACAACCTAGCCTGGAGCCAAGGCAAAAACAAATGCCTGTGAGAAATATGGTCAGCACACTTCTACAGTTAGGAGCTCATCTCGAGGCCTGAGATGGAGGACTGTTAGGAATTCAGATTAGTTTCATCAGTTTGAAAACAGATTTAAAAGTGTGTGGAACCCCTGCACATGAAGCTTAATATTCATATCCATAAACACAGAACATTTTTGATAAACGGTCAAATACACAAACTTTTTAACATTAGACCCACCTTGTTTACAAAGACCAAACAACATATGGGCTCAAGCTTCAAGTCCTTAGAGAACACACAGAAACACTGAAGCTTTTCAGAGTTTTTGTTTTGATTGAGGATTTTTTTTTAAGTAAACAAAGTTCCAGCTGAATAGGTTCCATATAGTTTCCATGTATGAAAAAACAACACCCCAGCTGATGCCCGGCCTTGACTGAAAACACTGCGAGGAAAAGTAGGGCTAAGGTCAAATATTCCATATTGTGAAATATCCCTAAGCATACTAAAGAAGCAGTTTAATTATAAATGGAAGCTTAACTTACAGGAACATCTTACACTGTTGAGGGAGAGAAAAGAAAGGAGGATATTAAAAAAAGAAAAAAGCAAATGGAAACAAAGCCAGAAAAGTATTGTAAAAAGTATTGTAGATCTCTACAACCAAGTCGTCCGTGAGCTTCGAACCTCCAGCGTGAGTGGCTGAGAGAGCTGCACCTTTGTAAACATTGTGCTGTGATATGCATGGGGTGAAGGGGTGAAGTGATCTGCATGGGGTGAAGTGTGGGCCGTTTTGTTCAGAAGGCCAAAGAAACAGAGCTTGGAAGGGAACTGAACTCACTGAAGCAAAGTTGATGGCGGAGATACCTTACACACGCTCAAAGAGCTGGAACACAAACAGCCACAGTTTGTAAATTAAACCCAGAAGCAGCACCCCCAACACACACACACACACACACATACAGAGGAAGGCATTTTAACAGCAGCATGTTGTCATAAAATCAGCTGTGTTCATTTTTAACGTTCCTGAGGCATTTTTCTGCTTCATCCATTTACTAAAATCCTAAAATATAAACAGAAAAATGTCCTCAGTGTTTAAAAAAATCTTTTTAAAAGGCCTCGGATTTGTCATGTGAGCACCACACCAATAACTGTATTCAAACACTTACTTGTGCCTGATTTCCATTTTATGACAAGCAGGACATTTCTGTGAGAGATTTTTTTTGCATCTCATTCATCCATTCACACACCGTGCATTATTATAGCCTAATCAACGCACGCTGCGCCTTTTCTAAATGCTGAAACTGCCTGAACAAATGCGGGAGGCAAAAGAAAGACAAGGAGGAGGAGGAGGAGGAGGAGGAGGAGGAGGACAGAGGGAGGATCGGCTGGGCTACGGAGCTTTTCTCCTGCTGGAAAGCTTCATGCAAGCAAACTGCACACTGACGACACTGCAAGAAACTGACAAGGCATTTTTTATTTAGGAGGGACACTTATGAAGAGGATTTGGGGATTATTTTCAGCATGGAGTTTTAGTTTGATGTTGCTTTTATGCTGTAATATTTAAAATGTTTTTTTAAAAAAGGGTAAAAAAATGTTTTGAGGTGACTTTTTGTATCAAGATTGTATCATATTTTGGTAATTTCTTTAAGCAAAAATCAAGAGGTACTGAAATTTAAAAAATGCAGGTATAAAATATGAATTTAGAAAGGGTGTGTTAATAAGGGTGTGCTCTAGGTGTAACATCTCTGGCCAGGGCCTGTCATGTGCTCTCTTCTTCTTCTTTCTCTTTTCTTGCAGGGGAGGCTTGAGACCCAAGCGGCAGCAGATCGTTCCCACATGCTTCCCTGCCGCTCAGCTCTCCAGAGGTGTCAAGCCAGCCTGAAAGAATGAAGTGCCTCGCTATTGTGCTACCCAACTATTATGTGCTTAACATTTCCATGACAAAGATGCCACTCGACTTCTCCTCCATCCATTCAGTTGGAGGGCCCTCGTCCCCCCTCTAATAAAACATTTTGCAGCAAATCACTGATTTAAAGCCCCTGAAGCAGACCATAGAGAGGGATGGCCCGATCTGCAGCATCTCTGAAAGATTATATTAATAGCAATTTTGCTAAAAAATAATTCTATACACATACTTACAGTACATAGCTGCATAGATGATTATTAGAATCAAAAACTAATTAAATGCATTTTGTAAGGACTGATTCATAATCTAACAACAGCTGCTCTCACTGTTGAATTCAAGCAATAAGCATAAGCACTGCAAAAGGTTTGGTTACATCTAAATTGATTTAAAACACTGGAGTATTTTTTAAATTATTTTTATATGTTAAGAGACAGCAAAAATCCTGATTTTCATCTATGACTGAAACTCAAATTAAATCAGGATATTTGTAAAGAATTAAAGACAAAAGACATATATTTCTTGGTTTTTACATTATGTGCCTTTAACAGGCAGTGGCTGTTAAGTCTGAGAGCAGTGGGCGTTGGTGGTGGAGGGGGGAGAGGGTGTTTTGTTGATTTATGGTGCCAGTTGCTTTTGACAACAGCCAGCTAAATCAAGACATTGCAGGTCATTAGGCTATCAGTCAACAGTGGAAGCCGGCCTGCATTTTAAACAAACTCGTATGGACTTAACTGTAGTTACAGAAGCAGAAGTGTAAAAGTTAATGCAGTTGTCCCACAGCTGTATTGGAGATGAGGAATATCACTTTATGGTACATATATCCTTTAAGAAGTGTAAAAAAGTTTTAATGGTGTCACACACATCTTCCAAAATAAAAATAATGTTCTTTTGAATTTGTGAATTTAAAATCAACTTCATGAGCAATAGTATTTTAGCTTCACTTAGTAATTTTAAAGCAAACTAAGGAAAACAGCCAAAACACAGAACTTCAAATCACAACAAAAACAAGTTACAAATATTACTGCATTTTTAAAACTACAAAGAAGTGTGTGTAGGTAAAGATTACCAAAGGTTTTTTTTAGATTTATTTTAATTTTGTTAGCTTGGTGAATATTAAGAATAAAGCCACCCCAAAAGTATGCAACTTTAGCAAAAACTCATGCTTTCCTGTCAAAAGTTTTTTTTCTTAAGATAACTGAAACATTTATTTACATCATGCTAATTATAGATATCATGGCAAGAAGTGTGATACAATTTGCCAAAAAAAGGTCATAGAGTGTTTTAAACCCCTTAAACCATTTGGCTCTCTGCCTGAGTTAAGGCAACAACATTTATCAAGGAAGTGATGTGGCAAAATCAACAAATAACTCACAGTCAGGATGATATCTTCAAGTTTCCTTTATGCCTTCTATAAAAGTATATCAATAAGGCAATCATACAGTGGATTTAGACATTTTTCTCTCTCTAGACTATACACAGTGAATAAATCATCTTATAACCTCAAACATAGAGGATTCTCTGAGAAAAATCTATATAGGCTATACACATATATACAATGCACAAGAGAATACAGTCAAAATAACTTCCCTTTAAAGCTGGAATTCTCACTCTTTTTTATTCACATGATGAACATTTGGATGTAACTAGGTGGCATGTAATAAATTACTTTCACTTTAACTCCTCGTCTATTTACAAGTCCTTAGATTCCAGCATTAAATACTTGTAAATCAGATAGCCCGTTGCTGAACAGCAACAGTGTCATATAAAAAATAGTTCATATCTATTTTAACCCAAAAGGGATTGGCAGTGCACAGCATATAGGCTACTGAATAAACGTTGCATTGTTACCAAAACAAGTCAGCTGTGTCTCTATCGTGACAACTTTCCTTTCAGAGTCTGTGACTGAGAGAAAGTAGACAATCTAATTTAACTTATCAAATAAGCAAAACATCTGGAAAGCCGCGGAGTGGTGTGGTTTGATAAGAGAGTAGCCTGGAGCTCAGGCGGTTTTAGAAAATCTTTCTGGTCTCATTTGCATAGAAAATATCCTGATGTGATATCCTTGAGCGCCTTCAACTCTTAAATCAAACAAAGACTGCGCCAAAACAGTTTTTCCTTTAGTCTCTGAGGCTCTGACCTTTGACAATAGTAGCAGGTCAATGAGTGACAAAAGTTTAGATTGCCTTTTATCCGCACAATAGTCGGGGCAGATTATGAACCCGGGGACTAAATGAGGGGCAATAGAGCCAAAATGGATGCCAACAGGGTCAAAACACAGTGGGCCGTTAGGAGAGAGGCCCCGCTCTCCGGGTACCCTATATAGTCCGGATCCAAGGGGTCATCTTCGTAATCTGGATCCGGGCCGTAGTCGGACCCGCTGCCCTCATCCCGAACGGGCGAGTCGAAGCAGAGCGCCTTCATGCTGCTCTTAACGAACTCACAGATGGCCCTCTCCGTCCCGTCACACATGCAAGTGTCCAGCTGCTGACCCTTGGGTATTTTACGCATATTCGCAATCACATTCCGGCAGGCGTTCGTGCAGATCGCCCCGCTGAAAAGTTTCCCGCAGTGGTTCAAATAATCGTGCATAGCGGAGCTGCACTGCTGGTCTCTCTCGCACTGGCGCCGCGCTTCCGTGCAGCCGGTGCTGGTAGTCCTGGGCAGACAGGGCTCGATGGCCCGTTTGGTGTTCGTGCACACCGGGTCGTGGGCGCAGCTGCAGTCCTCCAGAGCCGGCCCGTTTTTGGTCAGATTGAGCTGGACGAGGGAGGAGATGCAGTGGCTCGGGCACTTCTTCCTCTCCCCGTTCAGCACGGGGCCGCACGCACGCATGTAGTGTTCGTACGCGTAATTGCACTCGGGCTCGGCTTGGCAGTTCATGATGGCTTGCCAGCATATCAGCCGCCGACCGTGGGACGGCGAGGCCACGGATAAACAGCCAAAAAACAAAAGCACGCAACCGAGAGGCCAAACGGATCTGCAGACGCCCTGTGCCACTGCGCCAGAGCTTGCCATTGTTCTGGCTGCAAAAAAGTGTAAAACTCACAGCGGGGACATATGTAAAACTTCTACACCGCGTCCATGGATAGTGTCTTCACTGGAGAGTCTTATTTATTTATTCCGAGGCAGATGGTGTGTGATAGGCCCGTGTGTGGGCGTTAAACAGGCTGGCACTGCGCTGTGTAATCCCGGCTCCATAAACCCGTCAGCGCTGATCCATTTGAGTCGAATTCCTGAGCGAACCTCCCGTTATCCATACATGCTTACGGCGACAACTAAAGCACAAACGATCAGAAGTAAAAACGACGCCGAAAGAAAAAAAAGTTCTCCACAAGTTTAGGAGAGTTGGTGCAGCGGCTCATTCCATCGCAGTCATTCTGAGTTCATGCAACACAACTGCCTCCAGCTCAGCGATTCCCTCCTGCGTCCTCGCTGCTAGCGGATCTCTACCGAAAAGTCCCGAGAGTCGTTCGGTGGAGTGCGCCGGATCATTTAGCAGCTCTCTTGCGCACGGGAGTGCGAAGAAATAGTGCATGAGGAGAAACAACAATCCTTGCGGGTCGCAAAGTGGTCCTCTACTCTCTCCCCTATGAGCGTTTGTCTTTCTGTTCCTCAGCCCCCTCTCCACACATTAGCGAGGTGCCTCCCATTGGTTGGCCACTTGTTGTGGGTTTCTACGTAGCGATGGGCGGGAGTTCAGGATGGGAGGAAGATGGTTTTAAGGAATACAAGGTGAGTGGGATGAATGTGTTGGAGAGAAGATATAATGGAGAGAGCGGTCTTTATTTGGCTATCTGATGAACTGGTTTAGAAACTTTTTAATGCTCACAGAACTTACAAAATCATATTGCACACCCTTAAAGTATGTGATAGAGATTTCCATACCTTTAATATTTTTCTAGATTGTGAACACGAGTTGTGGTTAATAATATTAATTTATTTTTTTATACATATAGTTTACTCCTCCAACTTGTCAGATTATTAGATAATAAAAGATAAACAGGTGTATTTAAATGATTTGTAACATATTTTACTCACAAACTGATTTTAGTGTTTAACCATAGTGTTTAACTCTTTTTTTTTTAATTTGCAAGGTATTCTATTGAATAAAGTTTTGGAGGACAAATTTTCTGTTTGGCAAATGATAAGCATAGATTTCATCCATGTTTTTCATTTCTTAAAGTAGCGTGTAAAAGTATAAGATGATATGTATTAAAGGAAAAAGCTGCTTCATTTAACACATAGTTGATATTTGGGCCACAATGCCAAAAGAAGTCAAATGTACTTAAAGAAAAAGAACAGTTCACACACTGAGGAGCTCCTTTACATGCCTTTAACGCACCATTAACAAGATGCTTCGAGCACCAAAGCCCTTCCTCAGACTGTAACGAAGAACATAGAAATGCAATCAGTGACAACTACTTCATCTGAAGAGAACTTATTAACTTAAGTGTTTGCACTTTGTTGTTCGATTCTGGCATAATTCTAAAGGCCTTTTTTTAAGATTGAGAGCTGACATAGGAAGAACATCACAGCAAAGATCCCCTGCTGAGATGGAAATGAGTATGTCACAGTATGTGGTGCATGTGCATCAGTCACCCCAATAAACACCTTTAATATCCTTTATTTAATTGATAATGACACTGTGACTGCACTGCTGCACAATAATAGATTGAACCGCATGCCTGCAGTGCTAATGATCTGTGCAGCATCCTCACTGATAATATAATCATCCACATCCTATTAGCTCTTCCTCAGCAGCAGTTAAGTACAAATTAATTGTGCAAGAATAAGGCACTCAGTGAACATCAGTTAATATAAGCACTCATTAAGGCTAACGTTCCTCATATAATGGCACTACATTATACACTGTCAAATGTTAAGCTGGTGAATCAGAGCACTGGCACTTTTCTTTGCAGTGTCTTGCCTTAACATGTGATCTGATACTAATCCTGCCTGATGCAGTCATACTTATGTCCGTTAAACCTCAACGACTTTCTACTCACTTAGTTATTTGAAGTGGACTTAAAGAATTTTTTGTGCTCAACACTTCCAACTTGTTTATGTCAGTTGATTTTTTTTAATAGATTGTTAACTTTTATGAGGTTAGCAGCATGAAACAGAAATCAAGAGGTTGCACTGAACAAAAGTCAATAAATGTGTGCAGATAGAAAGTGAGCCACAGTTTCTCCTGGATGTAATTCATATTATCAGCCTTGTAGTCTGCCAATTGTGGACATTTGTGGCAAAGTCACAAAGCCCTGCTTCCTCTGTGGCGGACTTCTCACTGTGTAATCGTTGAATAACTGCAAAAAAAAGGGGGCGGTAGGCCTTGGTTTGTGTCTGTTTATTCAGAAGGATGGACATAAAATCAGAAGCTTACAGTTTTAGGAGGAGTTTAAAATTTTTCTTCCATCAAACTCAATTGGGAATATCTCGTGACACTGTGCTAACAGTCAAGGGTAATATGTCACAGAACCACAAAGTGAGCTCAGAGAAGCAATGCATGTTGTGTTTCATAGCTGTAATGTATATCATTTATACATCCAGGCTGACTGATAATTTGTATTCTAAGGTTGAGGGAGATGAGTCATACAACTACTTGCATGAGAAGTTCAGCTCTTTGAGTGATTATGCAAGAAGTTTGAGGGTAAACTCTGATGTGTTATTTTTGTTTTGCAAATTACAAATTGCAAGTCAGTGCTGTCTGAGAAATAGATAACATCAGCCTTCTTGCAAGCCATCCAAGAATGCAGATTTTAACTTGTGCAAGCGTCCTGTAATTTGAAATCCTCAGGTTACAATCTTTTCCTCAAGATGAAGAGGGAGCTCAGTAGCCACCATTTTGAAAGTGATGATGACGTCATTGCTGCTGTTAGCTACTTTGTGGATGTCCAAGACTCCGACCTCTACAAAGAAGGGATCTATATGCCACGTGGCAAATACATGGACTAAGTTTTCCAAAACTGACTGCCATGAACTCACCAATCACTAACTGTGGGATAATTTAAGTTTACATCAGATGGATGTTATTGATACATCATGTTTCATCATCAGATACATCAATAGTTCAAAAGAAAAATCAAATTTCCAGATTCATAGAGTTCTGCTGTTTCACAACTGACAAGAAAAGAATAAAGAAGTTTCCTGGTGTCTGGTTCTGAGAGTCTCTTCATGTTTGTTTTGACAGGACTGACAACTGCAATGTCAAAACGCATTCTCTCATCTGGGCTGCATCTAGCAATTATGATAAATCACTTCCTTGTTTGTCAATAAAATGTCAGAAATTGTGAAAAAGTGCCCATTACAGTTTAGGAAAGACCAAGTTTACAAACTGTATTCAAATGCCTTCATCTGACCAGCAGTTTAAAACTCAAACATTACTGACACAGAAGTATAAAACAAAAAAATGTCATGTTAGAGAAGCAGGGATGTTCTTGGATTTTGTATTTAAAAATGTCAAGTCATAGTTATTTAGGACAGTAATTAAAAATTGCGAATCTGTACTGAATTTATGGTAAACCTCCTTACTCATGGATAAAAGCTGAGCTTATGGTTTTCTGGCATTTGCTGAATCAGTGCTGCCAACTTTATTTATGCCACTAAAAACAAATACAGCAGCATGAAAATTCAAAATTACATACCAGCTTATAGCTTTTCTTGAAACAGCCCTAAATGTGTATTTTTCCTTTTCTGATCCTTCTTCTCTGACCATCAAAAAGCTAAATAAAAATCTGGATACCTTGTTTGTTTTAGAAACAGCTTTGACTTCACAGCTTCTCTCTAAGAGATTAGATATCTGCCTGGACCTCATCATCAAAATGACACATGAATGTGTGTGTGTGTGTGTGTGAGTAAAATGATAGCCCACATGTTGACACATGAGCGAGAGGAGGCAGTTTAGCTCTTGAGGCTTGATGTGGATGAGGGAGTCAGGGAAAAAGAGCAGCGAGGGCACAAAGGCTGTTTGTGTTTCAAACAGCATTCTGATCTCAGGAATGTACCTTTAGGCCACAGCCGTGAGCTTCCCACTGCAAACAATGCACTCAATGTCAGTTACGGCTGGCTAGCACAGACACTGCTGGCGCTACTCCAAGGTCCCAACTCGTCGAAAATGATGGATACAGGGAACTCAATACCTCAGGAGTCCCTCTGCTGCTTTGCCTCCAGCACAAAGACTAGAAACATTGTGCATTTCGACAAAAGGTTTCCAAACGCCAACGTCCTCATTGTTTCAAATGCTTTTAGCACAACTCTAATATGAAACAGAGGCAATAACATTCATTCACCTCTTTATAACAGTGTAAATAAAGCAGCAATTTTGCCTTTCAGTCCACAATTATTTGGATGTTTTCAAAAAGGATTTAGTTGAGACTTATCAAAGCAACAGCCTCTTTAAAAACTTATCGCCCACATACACAAAACCTTCTTCCTAAAAACAGACAGGCAAAAAAACTTGATCAAACCATCCAGCACTTTTCTCTTTGCCAACAGCTGCGCAACGGAACCAGATGTGCTGCACTAAGAGCGGAGCGTCGTTACTTTGAGGGTTCAATTAAACCCGAGTTCTTGCCGCAACAGTCCAATTAAGGGACAAACATAATAATATTAAATCCATCCCCTGCTGGTGCTCAGAACATTGAGAGCTTTCCAGGTTCAGTGATGTTTTGAGAAGAACATCAAACCAGGACATGAAGTTAAGTTGACTGAAATAAAGACAGCAATATTTTTTAATGACCCGAGGATTGCCAACAGGTATTTTGTGACAATGACGTGTTTTACATCCTTTATTTACACATTTTCACTATTTCTTTTTTGCCTAAAACTCATTTCAAAAGAGACTAGCTTTCATAATGTGTTTGGGCTTTCTGATATGTGTGCAAATCTTCATATTTACACATCACAGGGACTGCATTTCATGACGGATCAGTATGAAAAAGCCAAAAATCATGTTCACTGTCCATCACTTGTTTCTCTTTTTCTAATTAAGTTTTGATATTTTACCTGATGAAGGTCTGAGGACTTTCTGCTAAAAACAGGATTATGGTTTCTACCTGTGCTAATATTTGTCTAGAAAAACACAACATTAAATGACACTGCTTGATTTTATATGTTATGAGATTTTTTGCTGCCACATTTTCAAAATTTTTGCCCATGAATGGTCACAGGAAAGCTGTTGTAATATAAAAAGAGTCTTGTTGGGAGGATTTCATCAGTAACAGAGCAAGCTGAATCCCAGCAACGGCAGTGGGCCTTCACTGTACAGTTTGAAAAAAGAGGAAATATCAGGATACAGGAAATGAGTTGGCAGGAACTATCCGTTCAAATTGCTTCCTCCTCAGGATTTCGGAGAAGTGATAATGGCAAGTGGTAAGTTCTTTGGAACAGAACCAAACAAGATTAAGGATTCATTTCCTTCCTCATGTCTGCCTATTAATTTGCCTCTGTGTCGTCCGTCCTCTTTCGGGGATTTGTGGTGATTTGTTCAGTTTGGAAATGCAGAGTGACGCACAAGTGATTACAACCACACAAGTTGCTAGAAAATGGTAGAAAGCTATAAATAAACCATCTATTTACTATTTCTAGAGTTCTTTGGCTGCAAGTGATGAATCCCTGGAAATACAGGACAGTGTTGAAGGGAAAATCCCCTGCAGCACTAGAAAAAATATAACCAAGAGTCCTTTCCTTTTCCCACACCAAAATGCAGTTTTATACAATTTACTTTAGTTAAAAATAAAAAAGTGATACTAACCTCTAATTTCAGGAGGTAGTAAAATAAAACTTTTTTTTTTAGTTTTTCTTTATAGTAACTAAGAGAAAGGGTGGATCCCTCTTCAAAATTCTGCTAAATGGGTAAAATGTTAAATGAAGTGTTATCGGGCACATGTTCCTTTAATCAGTAAGATTAAAGTCATCCATCATGTCAAAGAGGCACCGATCCTGCTGATCCTTTTAGCACAGTCCACTGCACTATAATTTCTACAAGATTGAACATGATCTTATCTACACGTTTGGTCTAACATGAAAAGAGGAAACCACTCTGACAAAATAATTACCACAAGTTTGGCTGTTTTGGTCAGAAAGCATAGTTTACAGAAGTCAGTAATTTGTTCTTACAGTGTGAATCTAAAAAATCAGGGTAACCATGAAAGAACATAAACTGGTGATGCACTGACCAACTTTATTTGGAAAAAAAAAATTCAAGGTCTGTAAAGGTTAATTCAGAGGAAAATCCATTTGATATTACAATGATACACTATAAAATGAAATAATATTTGAAAAAGAAATGGATTGAAGTGCCCTGCTGGCACTCTAAATTGAAAAATCTGGACTCTGTCTTTATTGCATGTCGTTCCCTGCCTCTTTTTTCAACTTATTTCCTGTCTTCTTTCCTCTGTCAATATCAAATAAAAACATAGAGAAATGTGTGTGTTTGTTATTTTAAACCATTTTCTGTGACACTGTTAATGTCCTGTCAAAGAAGTCACAACAGGTAGAGTGGTAAGTGAAGTTCAGTTTTACACATTTCTCTGTATATATGACTCATTTGTTTCTGGTGGAGTTGAATCGGCACCTTGAGCAAACCAGTCACCAAGAAACTTTGTTTTTTCCTGGATGTTCCAAGTGTCTGCTGACAGAAGGATAGTGGTATTCCAGGAACAAAAACGCTTATGGATGCCTTTACAAACCAGTCACAACGTCGAAATACAAATCAAGCAGCAGGTGGTTGTTGGTGGTAGCAATTCTAGATTGCAACAAGAGCTTTGACCACTTTGCTCCTTAAGGGCAACAAATAATAAAGACCTTTTTTTGTGTGTGTTTGTTTTTTTTTTAATGCATCCCAAGACAGGGGCACATTTATTCCAACTTGTCTCTCAGGGTGTTTTTCCATCAAAAATCAGCTCTGGCGCTCCAACCAGTTTCATTAAGGATTTTTGCAATCTGGTGCTATCTAGAAAACCAGCCCACAGCAGTTTTAAGCCACTGTCATCAATGATACACCACCGGCAGCAGACACTGTAAAATGCACAATGACCTTTAGAATTTGGCACGCCCATTTCAGTTCCCAAGAAAAACTTTATTTTTGCATTTGAAATAATCAGAAGATTTCAAAATCAGGCATACAAACCACAATGGCACCGACTCCATGTTGGTGAAAAAGGCCTGAAAAACTGTTGAGGTATTGTCAGTCTATCATTTGAACCTTTTAAAACAAGCAGATGTAGACATCCTGACTGTAAAGCACTCATCTCGTTTTTCATGTTCACTTCTAGTAAACTAACAGTGAAGTCCATTTTAGGTGGAGCGTGGGCTTTTAGAACTGTAATTAAATCCAGGTAACTTCAGCAGCATTTACCCTGACAGACCTCTATGAATCTCCACACGGCCTCCACACACCACATATCAGACAAGCAGCTGTTGCAACACATGCTGCTCAGCCACCAGCCTGCATGAGCGGCTGTTTACACAGGCCTGAAGGCCTTTCACATCACTGCAGACAAACACCAGCACATATGGACCAACCAATAAAAGACCTAACCCCCGACACAGACGTATGACCTTAATCTCCCAAACATGGAATGCGGCGAGGAAGAATTTAACAATATAAAACCACAACAAAGCAAACACACTCATAATCACTTTGACCACAACTGCTAAACATTCCTGATCTGCTGTTGATGAAAGGCTCAGTTTTATTATTGGAGAGTGACAGAGAGTTGTGACAGTCATCAATCTGTTACTGCAGGGCTACAACAACATCGAAAACCCCAATACGATAATACCTCGGTATCAAGACCACGGTGTGATATTTATCATGATATTTAAATGAAAAAAACAAATCGAGTCTCGGAAAAAATGCCCCTCATTATTATACTATTTGTCTGTAATTGTTTTTCACATTCATTGCTTTGTTTCCTGTGTAAGCATGCGTAAGCAATTATCATATGAAATGTCTTTGAAGAAGAAGAAGAAAATTGGACAACAAAAAATCATTTAAATGAGTCATCTCATACCCAATGCTCTCTTTTTTTATCCTGCAATCATAAGTTAATTGTCCATTTGACTGACAGTCATTTCCTACCATTAACATCTTTTTGGCCATTTCATGAGCTAAGCGAGTATGTTTCTTTGTTTCTTTCTTCTTCCTTGAGTCGACTGAGCCAGCAAAGAGAGAGTGAAACTAAATTCTGGTCAGCTTATTCCTTTATTTCTTTAACACGTGTGTTTAACTCAATATTCAAGTTTGAGAGAACAGTTCGTACATGTGATCTCTTTCACCGCAGCCTGCCTCTGTCCTATTCAAAAGCGTTGACAGTAAAGTCCATGATTCGGATTGTTTTCATTCTTCAGTGCACGATGAGGAAAGAACTGTGGCCTACTGGTCAATGGTCACTGTAGTTCCCAGTTCCCTCTGCTCTGCTCCACTGAAACTGAAACAAAACTACACTTTTCGCTCGGAAGACCTATCATTTGATACCTCACGCATCTATGACAGTATCAAGGCACTTTTGTTATTGCGATACCACAAAATTGACGACACCGTTTCATCCCTAGTTACTGTGAACTACTCAAAATATGAAGTTGCTTTTTGGCTATTTTGTCAGAAAATTTGGGGAGGATGTTTTGAATCTTTTCTTTACAGTTGACCAATGATATAAAATGGCATGGTACTGTTCCAAAATCTGTCAATATTGCTGCCAATAAAATTCCTGCATTTCTGAACAAAGACCAAAATGTTGTTTAATACCTCAGTTTTAGGATTTCCTTTTTCAATTTCTTGTTTTTCCATTCATCAAAATTTGTTACACAACTCTCTAAATGCATCAGCATTTAATGTTGCCTTAACACAAACAGCAGCACAAGAACTGTGAAACACAAGTTAGAAAAGTTTCCCTATTTACATCAGGTTATCTGTTTAAAGACTAAAGACTAATGTAATCAAACATTTACCTTTCATATCTTGGCAGTTTTTAACATGAGGTTTGATCACGTACTCCTATACATGTACCAAAATAAGAGAGGCTTAGCTGCCCAGCTAACTCTTCTAAAACACACTTCATTTGAACACAGCAGAAAAAACAAAGCCATCTTGGTTTGTCTTTCCACTGTTTCAACAATCATCGAGTCAGGTTTGGTTAAAATAAACTTTTAGTCATTCAGGTAGGTGTGAAAATATCTACACACACACACACACACACACACAATATCCATAGCTCTCCACTGGGTGATGCCTGTCGTTCTCACTCTCTCAAGTTTCTCACCTCTCCTGTCGTGTATTAATTGTCCCTAGAGTCAGAGTCCTGGTCGAGTCATTGTAAATCACCTCAGGACTGTAAGCCCTGCAGTCAAACTGGTCCAAGCAGACGCAGTTAGCTGAGAAGACAGACTGAGCTAGCTAATGGCAGCTAGTAGCTACAGCCAAAATAGCTAGCAGTGGATTATTTTAAGACCTAAAAATTCACTGTGAGGATATTATTGCCATATCTGTAGAAAATTTACGCACATTACTGTACAAAATGTGTCGCTGTATCAATACATGAACCGCACCTTATAAAAAGAACAATTACACTTGACATGTGTTTCTGTTTTAAATGCATTGCCGCCATTAGCTGGGCTGTAGCAAAATGAGAATGGAAAGAAACGATAATTATTTAAGTATTATTTATACAAGATTATCTGTGTGTATTATTAACACAATATCAACATTTCATTTTGAAACATCCTATTACTAGTCATTGTGAACATCCATAACAGCTACATCCAAGGAAAAAGTGAGCTGCAGTTAGCAGTTATGCTGGTGATATACTGCCCCCACCAAGTTTGGACAGACCATCGGCACGTGCCCGTATCTTACACATTGCACCTTAAACATGTTTTAGTTGCGTTTAACACCTTGGCCTTGGTTGTAAAACATTGTGGTCTGAGGTTTTCAATTGCTGTCCAGCAACATTAACTTTTTTTTTATGCCAATGATGCTGCTTTATGATCGAGGGTTTCCAACACTTTTATTTCTGTGTGGCGGCCCACCACAATATCACTAATACCTGCCACATACTGACTTATTAAGTTTAAAATATATAGTAAATTGAGAATCAAGAAAGCTTCTTGCACTTC
>JAQLOL010000021.1:14116082-14130904 GCA_029783665.1 Naso thynnoides | reverse complement strand
TATATATATATATATATATATATATATATATATATATATATGCTTTTTTGGAGCCTCTGCTCTCTCTCTCCCTTAAAAACATGACTTTGTTTGTGAAAGGAACAAGGATGGATATTATAACATTCAATTTGTAAAAATCCACATACCTAAAAAATATGGACATGCTCACCAATGTTTACTGCAGCAAAGTTTTTCTCCTCCACATGCGCAAAAGCAGGTCTATGACAAAAGCAAACTCCCCCTACACTGTCAAACCAACACAATCAGTTTATGGCAAACATGGTGAGTTTTGTTTTGTAATATTAGGAAACTAGATCCGAAATTATAAAAGAAATACACTCCACTGAACTTCTCTGCGCATCTCTAACATCTAACAAGGTTGATTGGATATATAAGCAACCGACAGCAGAATAGCATCTCTCCATGCTTTCAAACTCATGTCCCAGAACCCCCTACAATTTTTTGGCAGGCCTCCAAAACTTGAGTACCAATTTAGGAGATTAGACCCAGAAAAAGCACACAAGACCAAGACAAATGGCTCCCACCAGATCTCCCTGGCCAACCTCTGGCATCACGGTTTGCTATAGAGACGTCAAGTAGTGCGGGAGGGAATGTGAAACCCAAGCATGTTCCCCCATTTGGCACGTTCCTGAGGCTCCAACGCAGTTATGAGGCCACTTCATAGGAGTGTAAACTGTGTATTTAAAAAGCCGTCATTGTGGGACTAACATTGGCCCTGGTGTAGGTTGTTAGAATAACTGAATGACACAATGGTTTCTTTTCTAAATAAACAGATGTGGGTAGGCTGTTAAAACCTTCATTTTTTTCTTTTTCTCTTCGTCTCCACATCCCCTCCTCCATCCCATCTGTAAGTGGCCTCACACACACATACGCACACACACACTCTCTCTCTCTCTCCCTCTTTCCCTCACTTTCACTGTTTCACTCTCTCTCCCTCCGTCCACATGTCTAAGAAAGGCAAAGAGCAGGTTTCCTCTTGCAGCTGTTCAGTACAGACAGGCCTCTATTCCAGCCTCTGCACTGAAGTGATACTGGTCGTCTACACAGGCTGATTAATTGTGTGTCATTCTCAACTCCTCCATGACCACTGCCCCTCTGCAGCCCCCCAAAAGCACCCCTACTACTCCTCCTCCCACGCTGCACATGGAGGAAATGAATTCACCACAGTCCGGCTGGCACAGGACTCCTATCCAATCTAATTCTGTGGTATTTAAAAAAAAACTGAGGCATGTCCAAATAATAATAATGCCTCGGTTCTGTGTGTAGCTAATGATAAGCAGCTTAAGTCACAATTAGACAAAGAATGTAATATGGCCTTATTATTATTTACTTTTCTCTGTTCAATTAAAGCTGTAATATTAGCATTTGTTGAATTTGAAAGGCATGTCTCTAATCCTCCTGTACCACAAAGAAATGTACTTCATTTTGGAAGAAATAATTGTGGCTTGTTTCTTACATAGTGCCCGAGAAACACAAGTTGCCACAGAAACTCAAGTGTTATTAATATAAATTCCAAGGCATGACTTATCAAGACTTGCCCAATCATCAAAACACCATAGCAATAACAACTTGAACAACTTAAAATACCACCAAGTTTGGGTAAAAGAAAAGATTAATGTTATTGAGAGAAAGAAAAAATAACATAAGGAGATCCATTTCCACCAGAGAACTAAGAGGAGCTAAAACGAAGAAACAACAAAGGCTTGACGTTTCAATGGTGCTGTCATACCTCAAGAAACACAATTAGTCAAATTATGAAAAGTTAGGGGAAAAATATTTAGATATCACCCAAGCCTGTGTCAAGACACAACACTGGTTGAACTTTCCAAAAAAAAAAAAAAAAGTTTACAGATTTATTTTATGATCTATACAGATATATTGCACTACTATATACTAAATAATAATAAAGGTGGCACTGAAATCTAAACCAGAGAATTAAGGCCCCTCCAAAGAATTCATTGTGAGAAAAAAGGGGGTTGAGGAAGTGCTGTGTGGGTCCTTAGGTTAGTATATATGCATGTGTTCAAACTGGTTTGGACCTTTTACCCTGTTGAAAGCTTGTTGTTGGAGCTGAAACACGTAGGCCTCTGTTATATTAAAGGCTTTTTAACTTTTGTAAAGCAGAGCTGCCTTGGTATTTTCAAGTTTTGTTTTGTTTTTTACCCCCCTGCAACCTACAACTCCTATTTTTGGGGTATGCAAGGATCACGCAAACTTGAACCATCCAAAACTTTCACTGTGAGTTGATTTTAGTGGTGTGTGTGCACAGAAGTTGTACTGCTCACAGTCATAAAGATTTTTCCTAGTGTGAGGATTTGTTTTGGAAGAGGTTGAAGGAAACATGCCACTTACTTGCACAATACAAGTTTGACCATAAACACAAAATATTGAAAGTATCTAGAAAAAAATATCCCAGAAATCAAAATCTCACACATAACAGCGGATAGATTATGATAATTCCGAGCAGACCGGGCAAAGGCATTGTAAATTCAGGATAGTACTCTCCGGTATCCTAGCTAATGGTGATGGCTGATGTAGGTGGATGTGAGGTATTAGTAAATATAAACCACCTTATGAAGTAAAAAGTTCCTTATTGGGACTTTAATGGAGCTTTATCATGAATTAACTGTTAGTAAAAATTTAAAGACTACTTGATTTAGTCAGTTTCTATATATTTTTTTCCCCTTTGTTTCTCTGTTTTTGGACTTTTTCTTTGTCTGAGTGTAAGGACACAGGGTGGAATGCTGTGCAGATTGTATATATCTTTGATTTTGTTTTAAGATTTACTTTTGTTTTTTGAAAGCTGCGGCCTCTGTTGTGGAGCAATTTTGGTCAGTTTCAACTAAAGTGAAGACGCTTCCAACTAGAGCCTGAATCCTTTAAAAGATGACAACAAAATCTTTCATCAGTTATTTTGTTTTGGAATTAGGTGAGAACTTTAGAACCACTAAAAGTGATCAAGATAAATCAATGTACCTTGGAAATTTGTATTGGAAATGTGTTGTGAAACATCTCAACCAAAACATGCCAGTGTCCCCAACATAGTAATGCAGGCATGCATTCCCAGCTGGTTCCTATGCTGATAAGGCACCGCTGCTGCCTGGTGACCAAATAAAAAACACATGTCTGACATAGCATCAGAGACACATCAATCCTCCATGAACTCTTGACTCTGAGGGGATTACTCTGGATAAGAATGATGTGACCAAACCACATATTGCACATACACCTTGAAGAAACACAGACGCCACGCAGAGTGTCAGCTTTCAGCAAATGTTTTTTAAAATACAATTTAGTGTTTTAATGTTGATTTTTATTTATTTGCAAGATGTTCGTCATTTCTTAAGGTTTGTTTTCTATTTTAACATAGTATTTCAATTCAAGTGCACTTTATGTAAGCAGTGCAACATTTGACATATGAGCTCCACTTATTGTATGCATAGTTTTTGTCATAGGCATGGTCTTTTCTGAGCTGAGCTTCTGAAGGAAGAGATAGCAACACCAACAATATCAGAAACAGTAAAACATGAGTGCTGAGCCAAAAATTTAAAGACAAATTTTTCAGAGATAAAGGATCGTGAAAGCCAGGAATGCTTTAGAACTGCAGACTGCCTTCGAAGTCATCTTCCTTTGGTTTATGGATGCCAATCCGCTCAGCCTCTGGCTAGGTGGTTTTTTAATGAGGACAGCATATCAAGACGACAAAAGAAAGACAAAGAGCTGAGGAGATTAAGGACACACTTCAAGTGAACAAAAAGTTAATCTGAGCAGAAACCTCTACAAGTGTTCTGGGTCATATTTCTTATCCTAAAATAACTTCAAGGGATATTGACAGATCCTTAAGCTTAAGAGATGTTTTTGTGTATGCCAGTCTAAAAGGCTAACAAAATCATTCTCCAAATCCTTTACATAATCATATGTTTTACAAAGTAGGGAACCTCATCTCATTTTTGTTTGTGAACGACTGAGTCTTGGATGCCCCTTTCATACACAATCATGATACTATGACCTTTTACAAATTAAGGCGAACTTTATCTCGGTCAGTGAATTTTAAGGGTGGATACTGTGATTTTATTTGGAAGACTTTATGTAAAAGTCAATCTAACAAAGGTATTGTTCTTGGCAAACAGAGGTTTTAATATGGATGAATCTGGCCCATTAAGATGTGTGTCACAGTCTAAAACTACCTCAGTAAATCATCACACAAAGACAAGCATATCATTGGGCAATCGGGACAAAAATTACCCATGATAAGCTGCATTCAAAGCCTCTAGTCACAATGACTCCGGCTGACTGTAGGAGCACAATTTTTACGCTCTAATGACTCAAATATTTTTATCTTTCTGCGCAAGAAGACAGACTTTCCAACATTGTCTTCCAGAGTGAAAATCAAGTATCGCAAATGTTAAACAAAGGCCGTGTTGGTTACAATGCTTTGCAGCAACATACCCCATCAGTGTCTGCTTTCAGCTGATAACAGCCCGGCGGTAACTCTAGCAGGGCCCCAGATGGTTTTGGACAGATTCATCACAACTAACACTGTAGGTCAGTCACAGGTAATCCATCAGGTCGCTGAGTTAATTCAGCAGTGTCGGGAGGGAGCAAAATAAGTCAGTGTGCCTTTTTCCACTGCACAGTTTACGTTGAGGTCACAACTTCATTGTCACAATTTATGGCTTCTTTCAAGTGTGTAGTTCTTTGTGCATCATTGGAGCTGCTCTGTACACAGTTCGCATCAACAAAATCTGTAAAACTCTCACCTTGAAGGTTTTTTCTGTGAATGTGCAGTGTGCACAGGAGTTCACACACACACATGCACACAAACACACACATATGATCGCACGCACGCACACATGCACAAACACATACACGCACACACAAAGAATGATACAAGTCTCCTACATCCATTAACTCCCCCAAGAAAAAGCTTTCACTTAATTTGTTTTGAGATGTGCTTCTCCACTCAAATCAAAGGGGCAACTGACTAAAGTAACCCAGTCAAAGGTCTCATTACTCAGCAGCAAACATGGCAGCTCACAGCAACTGCTACCACATAAATCACACAACATATAATAATTATCAGAGATTTGGCACAAGTCTGATGGAGAAAGAAACAAAACAAAAACATTCTGGTCAGACTGCGTCCGTTTGTCATGTCAGACTCTCCGATGCTGCATTACGAAGATATTGTAAACATTAATGTAGCATTTGACTCTTTTTTTGCATTTTCTACAAAATAGCTGTTGGTCAAGAAAAGGGATGACTTCAGATCTCACATTATACAGCTCAAAGATTCTCATTAGAACCGTTGCTACAATGGTTTATGGTTATTTGGTTTATGCTGCATAAAAAAGTAATAAGTCATGAGGAATTTACAGCTAATTTGATGTTGATCCACAGGAAGGGGAAGCTCAGGATGGTGATACTTGAAGCTTAGTTATTACAAATATTCATTGGCCAAGTATGTCACATGTTATTTTCCTCCAATCGTCATTTCTCAGATCTTCGAATGTCTGATTTTCCTTAATAACCCACAACTTGTTCTTCAGTTTGTTTGTTTGTTTTTTATGACCTAGCAGATAACAAAAAACAAAACAAAACAAAAAACCCTTTAAACAAAAGAACGGAATAACAGATTTCAAATGTTCTGTATTTTTCTCTCTGCAGCAGCAGCAGAGTGACCAAATGTAATTTTTTGTTGTTTTTTTCTGTATCTTTTCCTGGTGGGACCAGTGGTCTTGTTTTTGTGGCTCAATCTTTGTTACTTAGGGGTTAGTTTGGGAATGATTGGTCAGGGTAGAGGGAAGAGCCTGGTTCCGTCGGCCCTGTGAGGGTTGGCCTGCGGTGGCTTCCCTTCTTTTGTTCTTTTTTGCAGGCCTATCAGTTTGTAGTTAGTTTGGGAAAAGTAAGTAAGTAAGTAAAGTAAGTAAAAAAAGGATACATGTTTATTATTATTATTATTATTATTATTATTATTATTATTATTATTATTATTATTATTAATATTGTTGTTGTTGTTGTTGTTTTGTTATTATTATTATTATTATTGGTTATTTTTTGCAACTTTTGACTCATGAATTTATGTTAGACCTATGTGGGTAACAAGCCTCTCTCACGGTTGTAACACTGTTCGTAAGTATACTTCAAAAGTCCTGCTAACCATTAGCCAATCAGTATTGTGTAACACTATGGTGTTTTGGATTTCTATTTATATTAATAAAATTAATTTACAGCATTGTTCAGTCTTAGTGGAGGTATCAGGGCTTTTCAGTTGTTTTAAGTTTTGCCAGTGGTTTCATTATTCACTTAAAGTAAAATCCAAGCTTGTTTGATAAAAGAGTTGATACCTGTTATGCACAAAAGTGACTTGATCCCTGTCGGGGGAAGGAATGCACAAAGCGTGGAAATTAAGTCTGTGAGCTCTTAAAAAAACTATTACAACTCTTTAAGTAAATCGACCACCACATAAAAGCTAAATTAGGAGTAGTGGAATGTGTTTAGTTTTTATCAGAAAGTTGGAAACAGTGAAGGAGAACTGTCCTGGCTTGCTAACTGAAACAGAAGAAAAGAAGGCAGGAGACAGGACATCAGTAGATACCACAAAATATGTGAGACTCATCATTTATGATAAAGTGATTAAGTTAATATAGTTAAAAGGTGTTTCACTAAAAATTTGTTAATATCAGGAAAGTGATCCTTTCAGATCTTCTGTTTCCACAAGCAGAAGCTCACCACATTGAAGAAAATAAGTTTAAAATGGATATTTTATTACCTTGTACCTGTGACAAATGACTGATTTTCCCATGACTCTACTTTTTGCTCAATGCTTTGTAAGAGTGGGTCTCCAAAAACTATTAAGTATTAGATAATGTCACAGGAATGCAGCCTCAGCAAAAATCATACAGCATCTTATTTTGAACTGTTAAGAGAATTTCAAACAAAAGGGATTGGAACCTGACAAGTTGCTTACCAAGGGTGTTTTCCACCAAATTGGTTCTGGCGTTTGAACTTGTTTTGATCAGGATTCCTGTAGCCTTGGTGCTATCTAGCAGACCAGCCTCCACTCCACCAGTTTTGAATAGAATTATGGTCTGTGATCAAGGATACGTCATCAGGAGAGGGCGTTGTGCAATACCCTGGGACCTGTAGAATTCGGTTCCCAAGGAAAATCTGCCATTTTTAGGTTCCAGCTGGGAACAGACTTTCAGGGTTGGGAACTAGTTAAATTTTGGTCAAAACACACAAAACAGTTTAAAATTAGGTATGGGAACTGGAACTGAACCAATCCCATGTTGGTGGAAACAAACTGCAAAAGGAACCAAAGAACAGCAGGTAGGTGGGTCTGCTGATGAAGCATCTCTGATCAAACTTTTAGAAACTGGGGGCTGGTTATGTTACAGATCCTAACAGATTCAGCACCAGAGCTAACTTGGTAGACCGTTGCGGGTATGTCACACTGTGGTGGTTTACAACATCATGTGCTGGTTTAATGTTTTGTTAGTTTACACTGTAAGGCTCTGGTCTGATCTGGAAATGTTGGTGTGGATATGCAGTGGTCTGCTTGAGATGCCTTTCATGACCTTTGGTTGCTAACTCAGTCACTTTTACAAGCCTAACTGCACGACAATTATACAAAGTATAATCCCAGAGTCAATACTGACGTTAGTCAAAAAAGTGCAATTAAAGATAGTGCAGAAATTTACGTCCAAATCTGAAGATTTTACAATAGAGTCTTGTGGGACAGTAAAGGCTGAAGCTTGAGAGCAGACTAACAGTGAGGCCACATCTCTACTCTATTACATACCAAATCCATCACCACAAGGGACACTGAGAGGCAAAGGGGACATTTGGCATAATCATGTTCATTTCCTGGACCCGGCCGTGCACCCTAGCTGTCTTTATGTATGGAGTCTGTCAGTCTGGCACATATAGACAGTGCAAACACACAGCAAACACACTCATCCATCCAGCACACAGCAGACCTCTGATCCATCTGCGACAGCAGCCAAACAATCTGCTCCTTCTTCTGCCCTTCCCTGTCCAGACATAGTTTCTGTCGCAATCTGTCCACCCCGAATGAAGATAAAGGAGAAACGCCAGAGCCTGATTTATCAGTCAGCAGTGAACTATCTGAAAGTCTCTTGCACAGATGGCTGGATAATGTCAACTTGAAGACCTTTCTCTCCCACTGCCAATTTCTTTTATCTGCCTCCTCCAGACATATTCCTGAGAACACTCAGGAGCACTAATGATAAGCCTGGAGTTTCAGAGTTGGAACTTGAGAATTTAAAAAGTGGGTCTCTGTGCTCTCTGTTATCACAGCAGCAAGACTAACCATGCACATTCAGGTCGTAGTGGAATAATTGTTAAAGTAGGAAGGCGCTTTCCACTTATTAGATGTCTAAAATGACCTTTGGGGTCAAAAATATCAGGCACCTCAAAGCCAAGCAGGTAAAATTTGAAAAGGAAAAAACAGCACATCTCCTCTCTCAGCTAATAAACAGACAGCTGTTTCAAACAGACCTGTGATTTTCTTAAGATACCTTTACAATGGAGTTAAGGCTAGTCATAGAAAGTTACAAAATCATACTTTATTGTGAGCTGTTACAAGCAAACAGTTTTCTTCTCACACATTCAGCAAACAATTTTCAAATTTATTCAGTTGTTTTCTGAGATTGAGAAATATTTATTTGTTTCAGCTCTGTTGTTGTCCCCACACACTTCCAGGTCAAGTATCTGATTCTTCAGTTGCTGAATGCTGCATGATGATGACCAGCTAGGTGTAAACTTTGTCTTTGTGCTATTATTTTCTGGGCAGTTGGTGAAGGTTTGTCAGAGCTTTTCCACTAAAAACAGCTGCCTGGTAATGCTGGGACAAATTTGGTGAGAGTGACGAGGCTAAACCAACACAGTAAAGTTGTGCCCAAACAACCAAAACAATGACCTTAAGGATGCCAAACCATTCTCTGTTGGTGTGTCATTACAAGTGTCACTTTTACATTAAAGAATTTGGTTATAAACTTTGTTCATGTTAAATTTTTGGTCACTGCATCTTTAAACAAATTTGCACTTTTGACAAGAAACGAAGCTTTCTGGAAGGGGAGTTTTTGCAGAAGTTTAAATGGGATTTTTTTGGGTTTGTTGTCCTTCAGCCGAGTCCAAACCTCTAATCAGAGATAATAAGGTTGACTGGCTTTAACTCAAGGTGATTCATTATGTTGCATCTAGATTTAAATCTTCCTTTGGTTCCACTGCTCATCTGGTCAGTTTAATCCATTAATTTGTCAAGCATAACAAAAGTAGACCTATTGAAATTTGTCTTGCTGACATTGGTGCAGCAACACATTTGATAACCTAAAACCTATTGTCATGTATGTCCCCACTGCAATGGTATCTTATACAAAGTCTCTCACAACACTGCAAGACACAACATCTTGTTGTCTGTGCTGCTTCCTCTTCTCTCCTGTCAAGTTAAACGTTCTGTTGATTACATTAAGCATAAATGCTTCTCTCATCTGTCAGCGCAGCTCAACCCACAAACACACGATAAAAAAACAAAGTGATATTATCTTTAACTGGCATCAAATGTTCTTTCTAGAGGTGTTGTAGTGTAATGTTTGAAATCCTTTCAACCTCAAACCTCAAACATGTTTTGACAAATCTGGCATGTAGCGATAGTTTTAGTTTTTTTTAAAGTATGCAGATGCTGATAACTGTCAAACTATAATCAGTAAAATCTTGATGAAACAAGCCCTAAATTCAAAAGAGCTAGATGCAACAGTGGTAAAATGTTAATGTTACTGTTTGTGTCTTTCCCACTTGCTGATGTGACGACTGTCCTCTCCTCATGGGCAACAGACAGCCAGCCATGTTTACACAGTGCTCAGTGCTGTTTTTGTCTTTGATTTGATCTGATGACTAACTTTTTGGTCCGCTGGCTTTTGAGAAGGCAGAGTGATACTAGAAAAATACATTTCCTGCATGTTGTGGCTACATAATTTTCTCAAGCACATACTGTATAGCTTGGAGGATGGATCCAATTCAAATTTTACTGGCCAAAAGTTTGGCTAGTGAATAGCATGAAATTTTGAACAACGGTCACAGCACAGACCTTTTACCTCTCAGGCAGAAAAGGTCAACATGTCTGGTCTTGAACCTTTGATATCAAATTATCCAACACACTCAGGTCTTATCATTAAAGCATTTTCTTGGGTTGAGTAAGCCTCTTCGCAGAGGAAGACAGACACGCGGTCTATGCTTTGAACTTGAGATTACATGGTCTCCACATGGTCTTACCATGTGTGTGTGTGTGCGTGCATGCATGTGTGTGTGTGTGTGTGTGTGTGTGTGTGTGTGTGTGTTTGCTTTTTAACATCAAAGTAAAATTAGGAATAATGAACATTTGGCAGTTAAAGTCTGCAGAGTACACTTTCCTAAATGTTTTTCTCATGCAGGCCTTGGAACGCATTTCTGAAGAGTTTTCAGGATTGTTCCGCTACAGATGTTGAACTTGTGTGCATTCACATGAAAAAAAAGAAACTTAGCAAAATCATTAAAGGATTTGCCACCTCACGAAGCCATTTCTTCCGACTGATTGGCCATTTTCATGCCAGTTGTTCTAGTGGACAAACTCCCCACGGTATGAGAGTCAAAAAATTCCCTCTAAGTGGCCTGATTTTTCCATCAGGCTCCACTAAAATCTCTGGTCAGAGTTTGGGGACAGGCAAGACCTGATTTACACATCCTCCAATTCGCCCACCCACCCCCTCCCCTACCCGACAGGAGCAGCTGCACCTCATGACAGATAGGCCATGTCATCTCCAAAATTCCTGCAGCACTGCTCTGCTCTTAGCATTTCTGTCAGCACTCAATATGACGTTCTAATTTTACCAAGGCTGGCACGCCTGAGCACCACTACATATACTGCTTGTATAAGCTCTGCTGTATAAATACGCTCTTTGGCAACATGTACTTGTGGATATACTCAAGTACAATGACGAGATACTTGTACTTCAACTGTAATTTCCTTCAACTCTATATTTACAATACGCTATATTTCAGAGGGAAATATTGCACTCAACATTTTACTGCATTTATTTTAAAGCTATTGTTATTAGTTGCTAGAGAAAATGATTTTATATACAAATGTAAGATGATCTTTTGAATATAATGTAACGCTGCCCAGCATACTTTAAGTGGTTGAAATGGCCTCCTCTATGTCCAGCTACGTCATTAAGATGCTGCTTACATGTTAATGCATCAGGAGTAATAACCCAATTAAAAAAAAAAAAAAAAAACATCTGAAATCTAACACTCACAGTGGCCATTCATGCTCCATAATGAGCAATTTTAATGTAAATACATTCAGTACATCTTATTGAAAACACAACTTATTTGCACTTGAGTAAAGTTTTTTATTGCAAGTGTTTTACTTGTACTTACAAGAACCTTTAAACTGTAATTTAGCTACTTTATCACATATTCTAAATACTTTCTCAACATGAATACACAGTTACAGTTACAAAAAAGAAAATGACTTGCTGTTATCTCTGAATGTGTTGAGTTAGTACATGTTGACAGATCAAATTTTTTGCAAGAATTTGGCATTCTCCCTCTGAGCTGGAATTGGTCAAACACAACATCCAATGTATAATCATGCACAACCCCGTGCAGGCCCTCCAAGGTCTTGTTAAGGCCATGGAATGAGCTGCACAGCCCTCTGGGTAATGGACTGGGGATGTGCTGGAAGGAAACTCAAGCCTTCTTGCCATTCCAGGCAGAGCACAGCAGGCCATGCTCAGTATCAATGACAAAAGCAGACAGGCAGCAAGCACTGATGCATAAAACATGAGCCTGAGAACGTCAGCACAACTGAGTCAATTATCATCTTTTTAGGAACATTGGACCTCAAACAGAGCATCTAAAAAGGCAAGGTAAATAACTTACTGAGTCCATACATTAACGTAAAGCAGAACATTGCTACCTTCCTTTGGTTTAATGTGACATCATTGTGCAATCTGTGACTCTGATGGGTAACAAGGTAAACAAAGTCAGACTGCCAGACTCCAGAGAGAACATGACTTAAAGAATAACTGAAGAAACCATACTGCATTTGATGATATTTTCTAAAAGATGACTTCGCTAAGGAGTGTTAACTCTAAGACAAACACATTTAAACAAGCATGTAGTCAAACTACTGTGTAGTCCACAAAGATACAGCAGTTTTGTATAAATTCAGACAAAGCCAAGCAGTTGCTTTGGTTGAAGCCATATGGGACTCATTTGCAAGGGAACTTCTGGCATTGATTCCGGGGCCTGGGTTTGATGTTCAGATATGCACGGTACACATTTTGGTCAACATGAAACTATTCCAAGATAAATGTGTCGCTGTCACTGTAATGGTGAAGAAAATTCCAAACCTAAACCATAAACACATTGACATTACGTTTATTTCTTTTTTCCACTCTTGCACACAGAAAAGGACGCAGTGAGCGTGCTCCATATTTTTTAATAGCTCCATGTACCATCTATAAAAAAAACAAATGGCAGTTTTAATATTTCTCATCTCAAAAGTGAAGCGCAGCTTTTTATAGTGAGACATTCCAGTAATTGGTTTTCATTCTAAGTGTGTAAAACAATTGTGTGTTTAAAGTCGAACGTTTCTCAGTTCTGTCTCAGAACAGGCAGCTTTGTGTCTGCTTTTCTCTCCTGCTTAGATCAAATTAGTTGAGGGGCCTGTTTAGGGAGAACTTCAGCTTCAGCAGGGACCAACACAAGATTCAGCTCCAAAACTCTTCTGTTGCATCAGATTTTCATGCAGTTACATCAAGTTTTGGAAGTAATAGGGCACATAGAGAGCAAGAAGATTCTCAGAACAAAGAATCACATGATGACTGGCTGAACTAACCTGTGACCTATGAGACAGGGAGCCAAAGAAGAACCGTGAGAGCTTTACTGATCACAGCTTTTAGTCAGAGATCATATTGTAGTTCAACTATTCGATTCAAAGAGATAATTGTTTTTTAGGCCTATAGCTGCTTTAGAAAAAATTCTTCTTATTACACCAAACTTCAAATGTTGAAGAGGCAGAAAAAAATGTAATAAATGAGATGACAACACTTAACCGCTGTGGTTTGTTTAGTTCTTTGTACATGTGACTTTTCAACAATGTTCTCACCATGAAAACAAAAAGCGAAGTGTGGAATATGGCTCCCCAGAGCAGCCAAATTTAGTGCCTGCCCAATCAAACTCCCAAAGATAAAAATACATACAAAAACAAAATGTACAACCTAAAGTACATAATTGCTGCTGATTACAGTGCAGGTAATCATTCTTAAAATGTTGTTTTTCAACAGCACAACATATTTGGGCTCTCGTAATCTGTTGTCCTTGAAACATGAGTGTTTCACAGCCGTGCCCTCACCATGTTAGCCATGCTGTGATTACAATCTCAGCAGCTATAAGAAAGCCATTTACGTAGATGCATGGCAAATTACAAGAAAAACAAAGCACACACACACACACACTTAAAGTAAAATGTAGACGCTGTGGCACCAAAATACAAAACGTTGCACGCTTTCACCTCCTGCACCTCTCATGCTACCTATGCTATCCTGGAGGAGAACACTGGAAAGGTAAACTTGATTAAATACTGTATCATTCTCAGATTTCCACTGGCCAACTACTTTCTCCTTTAAAGCCAAAAGATCATCTGAGTGGAGTCTCCTATTGGTCCAGGTTTTGTCAGCAGGCCACAGCTAACTTTTAGCTCCAGTAAGTGGTTTGTTGGCACTCAAAGGAAAATCTCTCCCATTTTAGGAAGCACTTCAATCTTGTGTTTTTTCTGGACACTAATTGACCTTTCATTGAACTTTAACTATCTTAAATGTTGACATTTGTTGGTGGCATTGTGTCTGGATGTGTCTCCAAGCTTACAAGATGGCACCATCATGCAGTTGTGGCCTTGTAACCATCATCACTGAGACATAATCTTCTGGCAGGGTCATGAAAGGGGAGCCGATTTTACACATCAAAGACTGTTAACAGATCTTGGGGAGCACTACTGGGTACCCTTGTGAAAAAAGTATAAATCCATGTATGGCTCCAGAGGGAGCTGTGTGAAATCTGATCAAGTGATGTCACTCGTGTCAGCTGTTTAAAAATGAAATAATTCTAGTGTGAAGTTAAGAAGTACAAGACCTCTTTAGCCAGCCTCTTGTCATGCATGTCAGCGACTGGAGGCCACATTAGCTGCTACTGTCTTAACACACCAGAATCTCCACTCGAACTGTTAGCGGTGGAGTTGTTCGCAATGTTTGTCATTCATGGCAGTGAGGTCTCTTTAAAGATGCTATGAAATGATGTTTGTGCTACTTAAAATGGCGTTAGAGTTTCTCATCAAAAATCAAAAATTTCTTAATCGACACTCCAGACATTTTTTCTCTTTGTTTATTTCAGATCGCAAAGTCTTCCACAATATTTAGCATAAACTCATGACAGACTTGTCATTTATAGATTTGAGTGCGGTGTTTGTAGCTCAACATCACTTGATATGATTTGAGTACTCAGGCTCAGTTGTATGCTGTGCAGCAACATATATAGTGAGGGCAGAACACTTCTATTATATTTTATCAGGGCATGCCCAATATATCAGTTTGCCAATATTGTCGTAGATGTATCGGTATTGGTGTATATGTTCTCCAATAACTGCCGATATTAAAACTGTTTTTTAAGGCTGAAAAAAAAAATGCTTGGACTAGTGATTTAAAATGGTGCAATCATGTAGTTTGTCCAGCAGAGGT